>MU868538.1:80719-97164 GCA_036418205.1 Ostertagia ostertagi
GTCCGTTATGGGTTAAATGAGTCGATTACGTGTCGTGAGCCCTCTAATCCTTATCTTGAGTATTGGAGAAAAAATGGAGTGCCCCCCCCCGAACTGGAGTTTCACCAAATATTGAATTATTGCCTATTGAAAATTCCAAGTCCTCTCATCTTGAAACTTCGGCACGTTCGTTGATGTTGTAGATTGTGTTTTTACTTCTGCCTTGAGGTTGTTAGGTGGTAAATTTTATTCTGGCCAACGTTTCGACGGACTCGTCGTTTTCAAAGGCCTGAAAATGGCTCAAAGCTTACGAATTGCACACTACCCACCAAACGCCTCCTCCGCTCTAGCGTTTCTGACGTTCTGTCAGGAACGCTCGGAAAACACCCAAAATTCGAAAGATAAGCTCACCTTTTACCACCGCAAAGTGTAGCAGGGTGCTACACACAGTCAGTACATTAGTAGCGAATGACCTTACTCTGTTGTCCTTATGCAATTTTGATATTGCGGACAAGCACGTTCGCTAACTATGGAAGTAACTCGCAGTGTTGCATGAATGGCAAGAGATCATTTGTGATTGACACACCCTCATTTCGGTTGTTCATCTCTGGATTTCTAGCTAAAATCCAGAACGCTTCCAACGCTTTTCTCGACGAAATCTCCGTCTCGTGAGCCAATATCGTACACCTGATGTTAAAATCACTGCCATCATGCTGTTCTATTCTGTGTTTTCCTAACGGGGTCCACACATTACTGCGCCGTTTACCAGCTAGATGCTCTTTGACTCGTACTGATAAGACTCCACCAGTTTCCACTATGTAAGTTGAATTACATGCCTCACATTGAATCTGATAAATTACGGTAAATGACGAGTGTCCATGATTCTACTTGTTACTCAGTATTTCAAATGTTCATTGAATGCACTTGCGATTTTGCATCAGAAATCGAGAGAGTGATACAGGTATGCAAAAAAAAACATGAAAAACAGCCCAGAACCCTGAAAATGGAATCCTTCCTTACCCGTCGATTTCCGCACTTGATGCGACTCTCATCGGTGCTGCCCTCTTCGATGACATCGCTCCCTCTCAAATTGATCAGAGTCAGACAGAGAGGGGGAGGCATATTGCGCCGATACCGCCGCGGGAGGGCCTTGCTATATCGCCGCGGTATTGGTACGGCTCCGCTCCTTTGCGCGAATTGGGTGTCGATCCGCTCCCTTAGGGGATCTGCCTGACCACACTAGGTAAGTTCCTCCTTCCTCGATTTCTGACTTATCGTGGAACCCTCAGTCAAATATTGCACACATGGACCACGGTCGCGTTGCGCTACTAGCCACTCGAGCGATTCGCTGGTCGCGACGCAACTGTAATGAATTTTCAGGAAAATAGCAAATTTTAGAAAAAGTGTTGCAGAGCTTTCTTTCCAACCTAATAACTATTCAGTTCGCAATATTAGCTCCTATACTGGACGGTAGCAGCATGAAAACGCTTTATCAGAGAAAGAGCTGTGTGCTCACTTTTGCGATCGCTCCTGCTGCTTATTGTAGAACTCATCGAGGAGTGTATCCAGGCAAAACTGGGGAAATTGAAGTGCTCAAGGAGCCTTAAATTCACATTTTCCCGCTTCGAATCCGTGGTCAACTTTATTTGTGGTCTCGGCTCCCGCGAAGCTCGAAGCGTTCACGCTCACAAAGTCTCTGTTCAGAGAGAATATGAGTTGCACTCACAATCCGCGTAGTACCCATCGCCGAACTTTGTCGGATTCTCTCTGGAAAAATTTTCGTACCGAGCGAGCGAAAATGATGACATGGGCCAGTTGTAACTTGAACGGGACACCGAAGTGGTGGCATGGGCCATCATTGCATCGCCTTGATAAGAAAACTTCGATCGAGTTCAGTGATGGGTACCAGACGGGTAGTAGGTACGAGTCATGTTCTCTCTAGAAAAGAGACTTGAGCGTGAACGCTTCGAGCTTCGCAGGGAGCCAAGACCACAAAGTATAAGTTGTATGCTTCTTCTTGTATGTCGAGCGCAAAATGTAATTTAGTAGGCTCGTCATGGCACGTAAAAACAGATCCCGTTGTAGTTTTGCCTGGGATTTACACTCGTCCCGGTTGAGTTCTTATAATAATCATCAGGAGTCGATTGGCAAAAGTGAGCACCCAGCTCTCTCTCAGATAAAGCGTTTTCATGCTGCTACCGTCCAGTATAAGGGCTAATATTCCGAACTAATTAGTTATAAATGCTCACCATTTTGTGCATTGCATAAGTGGAGGATTTCCTCATTTGTATTACATGCACACCGTAGCTGAATAGCGTTAGAGACATGAGAAATTCTGAAGAAACTTTAGGATGGCATAAGCAATTGACGCGGCCCATTTTCTTCAAAAGAACAGAGCAATTCAAATCCACGCGTTAACCAAAATCAAACAACACCATTCTTAGTTTTCCGACACGCCGAAAACGATGGTTGCTATGCCGATTTACGAAATTTCCAAACAAGTCAGAAAACTGAAAAAGGGGTGGCATAAGCAATTGACGCGCACTGTATTTCTTGATCCAGAACAACATGTCAACAACACATGTAAGACTGCAGGGGCTGAAAACACAAATGCAGATTATTGGACCTTTCATGAAACTCTTGACTTAGAGCCTCCTTATTCATTTGTATCACCTGTATCACCTGTCGTCCCGTTGATCATCGATTTGCTCGAGCGGGCGCCAGCAACGTCTCCATTCGTCCCTGTCGCGTGCTAGAGTGGTCCAGTGGATCCTCCTCGCTCGAGGGACACGCCTTCATTCCTTTCGTTCAGAGCTTTCGTGAAGAAGTCTGACCATCGGGCCGGCGGTCGTCCAGGTGTTCGTTTGACGTCCCGAGGGATCCAGTCGGTAACCGCTCTGGTCCAACGGTCATCGCAAAATCGCATGACGTGTCCGGCCCACCTTATCTTCGATTCCTTGGCGAAAACGGCAGCGTCCCTGATCTTCGATCGTTGGCGTAGTTCGGAACTCCGGATTCCCCTCTGCACTTGCGTGTATAGGGTTACTCCTAGCATCGTCCTCTCGACAGCGCGTTGGATAACGCTGACCGCATGCTCGTCCTGCCTGCGCAGAGTCCAAGTCTCTGAGGCGTAGGTTAGGGCAGGAAGGACAGCGGAATCGAAGAGGTGGGCACGGAGCCGGATGTTCTTCGTCTTCTTCACTACTCCCTCGATGTTCTTGAACGCTCCCCATGCCGCTCGTTTCCTCCTGCTCAGCTCTGGAGCTAGGTCGTTCATCATATTGATTTCCCGACCTAGGTACACGTAGCTGGAGCATTCGGTGATGTTCGTTCCGTTGAGCGTGAATGGGGCATCAGGAACCAATCCGTTTCTCATAAACATCGTCTTCGTTAGGTTCAGCTGTAGACCGACCTTACCACAGGCGCAGTCGAAATCAGCCAGCATTCGCTCCGCTTGCTCGATGTTCGGCGTTATAAGAACGATGTCGTCAGCAAAACGAAGGTGGTGTAGTTGCCGGCCGTCGACCTTGCTAGAATTTATTTTTCGATATTAATTAGAAACAGAACACTGACTGTGGTGAGAACTTGATTAATTGATGAGATGACTGCTCCTTTACTCTAGGAGCAAATGCGTCTCGCAGTAATACCGACCCGTGTCTTTGAAGTTGAAGAGCTCCACGAAACAAGACAGTAGAATGGATCACTGAAAGTTGATTGTACAACCACAACGCCGCGAGAAGAGGAAAATGAAAGAGAGTACGCCACGTGAGATGGCGCAAACAATTCAGACTCTAAGGTTTATGTAGTGAGACTTCTGCCGCACAACAAAGCCTTAACGCTCTCGGCGCGCACTTTCGAGCTTCACGGCTTCTGAGTTGGGGAATCCTCCTTCCTAGCTCTGGGAGCGACTATATCTTGGCACCTTATAGCGACACATGGCTTTAAAAGTGAAGAGCTCCATCAAATAAGACAGTTGAATTGATCGCTAAAAGTTACTTGTTCACATGGAATAAAGTCTTGGAGGATTTCACGCGGGCAGGGGAGCACGTTTACTAGGTCAGTTTGAAGGAAGTTACGAAATCATGAGCAACATTAAGTAGAAGCTGTTGTGTTGAAATATGGTGAATTGTTGCTACAACTGATATTCAGTTTCGACAGCTCTAGCTGGAAATATGCGACAGTTATGTTGTTAGCACAATAAATGCCATGCTGTGAATCAAAATTGAAGATTGTGTGTTATGAATGATATCAAAATTCTATATAATCTTGCTCGCGCTACAAAAAAGGGCCATCTATCAGACTTCTATCACCTATCAGACGAGGATGCAAAACCGAAGCGTTACTGAACAGGCAGATGCCTATAGAAGATTTTCAGTTATTTTCTACGCAAGTGCAGGAAAGGTGTTGATTTCGTCGACGCTATTGGAACAAGGCTCTTTTTGGATCCAGTCTTTATGTATGAATACGGTGGAATCGTGAGTATTACAGATTTTTAGCACCAACTTTGTTCATAACCGCTATGAGCCGATTGCTGCGCTCTCCTTTCTCACATGCGCACAATGAACATCCTATTCCTGCTCCCTTTTCGTCAATTTGACGTAATGGCGTTCCAATCCGCTCAATCTGGGTATGTCTCCCTGTCACAAAATTCGGTGATATGTGATGAACCATCTGGGAAAGTTCAGTCAAGCATATGAGGTGTGCCGGAGGCGAGTCTTTCTAGTTCCGCCCTGAAAATCAGAGACCGAAGCGATGGACGGAAGTGAGCAGCGTGGCGATAAAAGGGGTGAGCAACGCTAACCTGTCAGCAGGGTGCTCTTGAAATGATCAATGCTTAAGATGAGAATTCATAACTCAATGTCCTTTCCACAACTCGAAAGCTACGATTGTAAGCGCATTAGAGTGAGAACTCGAGCTAGTATGTTACACCTACATTTGTAAATATAGTAATGGTATAATATAAATAATAATAGTTGGAGCATGTGAGCGTGATTACAGAAGTTTCCACGTGCAGCGTATCACTTTACACTGCTTCATATTTCGGATCACGTGACGAATATTATAAGACAATCACCGACGTTTTCTTACAGAATCTAACTAGAGCAGATGACGACGAAATACCCGATAAGCTCCTTTACTCAAATATCGAGCACTTTAATAACCAAGTCAAAGAATTGCGGAAAATAATTTTGGTGAGTTACACTTCTTAATCAGCATTAAGCAGTTATGTGTAACCAGTTGGCGCCGCACGCATTGCGCGCACAACACAGATCTGCGGCGAATTTTGATGGTGCGACGAAAATTTTCAAATTTGGCTTGATACACCACGAATATCTGAATTCTCAGCTAAATTCTATCCGCTCCATCATCGACGGCTTTCAACCTCTTTTTCTTCGTCAACCATTATCCTCTTTTTCCCGGTCTCCGGACTGCTTCCGGACAATAAATCTCGTGGCAAACTCCGCCTACTTCGGTGCGTGCCCCGCCCACCAATAGCATTTGGCCCCCTTCCTTTCGCCGACCTCTACCCCCTTTTTTTCCGGTCTCTGGGACCTCTTGGAACCAAATTACGACACTTTTGGCAAACTCCGCCCACTTAGGTGCGTGCTCCGCCCACTAATAGCAGTTGACCTCCTTTCCCTCGCCAACCTCTAACCCCGTTTTCCCCTATCTCTCTTGGAACCGAATTGCGACCTTTTGGCAAACTCCGCCCACTTTGGTCAAGCCCCGCCCACCGATGACAGCTGGCCTCCACTCCTCCATCCACCTTTTTCCCGGCCTCCGGGACTTCTTGGAGCCGAGTTATGAATTTTCGTCGCAAACTCCGCCCACTTTGGTCAAGCCCCGCCCACCGATGACTGGCCTCCACTCCTCCACCACCTCTATCCACCTTTTCCGGCTTCCGGCCCGAATTATGAGGACTTGTAGAAAATGCTGTACACTTCAGAGCGCGCTCCGCCCATTGTGGGCGGGCCTCCGCCCACGTCATGTATGCTGGGAAACACCTTAGACATTGCTCCCCTACACCAATTTGTTTTCTGCTCTGTAGGCTTTCTCCCAACCGAGTTATGAAATTTTTCATAAAGCACTGCTTTTTTGGAGAACGCCCCGCCCACCGGGGTGGGTCTCCCTAATTCGATGTGACTTACCAATGCACACCTTTACCCACTTTTTGGCCCAGTTTCAAGGTCGTTTTCTAAGAGAATTGGAAATCTCGGTCGTCAGTACACTTCATGTCGACGCACGCCACGCCCACTGTGGGCGGGGCTCCGCTTAGCTGATGTGTGTTTTGTACTTCGTGAGACCTTGCCCACCCATCCCACACTTGACCCGGTCCCTCCAGGCGGATCCCGAGGAGCTAGGGAATTTCGTGACAGACATACAGACGACAGACAGAACGACAGACGACAGACGACAGACGACAGACGAAGCGCTTTATACAGGGGGGGGCCAAAAAAAAAAGAGTCACTCCTACTCACATTCAAAACAGAATTAATTACACTTTGCCAAAACCAAACCGAATGAGCTCAATTGCATATTGAAGAGCACATTCTATTCTATCAAAAACATTGCATAGTGGCCTTCTAAACCGACGACACCAGAAGATTTTCCCACGGAAACATGGTTCGCGGTACGAGCTCAACGGGGTCGTCGAGAAACCATAGATGATTACGACGTCTCTGAAACGCTGGTCAAAAGCCATTTTGCATAGTCAGAGCTAGTGTCTCTAAGAAGTCATTCACCAGTTATCCGATTGAAGAATTTATGTAGCAGCTTCAGAATGGAGCGATTATGGTAGGCCTCCTTGAGCTCGACGGTGATGACAGATGACGTCATATTCTGGAGACGGTGAAGCAGCGAAGGTGGGCCTGATTCTGCTTATGGGGGGACATCTAAGGAATAATTCGCCGTATAACTCCCAATAACAGCGGCATCCTTTGCGACGAAAAGTTTGATGATATGCGCCATAGGCAAAGTGACTCTTTTTTTGCCCCCCCCCTGTATGTAAGTAGATGTTCGAGGGTAACCCCTAGCAATATCCGAGCAGAAGTACATATAACATCATTGATTCAGTGGCGGTCAAGTTTGGGAACTTTTTATTTTTCATCTAGCAAAACCAGTAGACAATGAAATTGTCTCAAATTTATTAGTATATACAAATGCAAGTCTAGATTACGACAGGCATTTACTCACCCGAATTCAGAAATCACTATAGAAAATACGGATTTTTCAGGAAAATTCCGCGTCAGAAGTTTGGGAGCTTTTTGTTTCCCTCACCTTTAAAATCCCCACTATTCGACGTTTACATATTCCTGTTAAGTTTAGTGTAGTTATCAAGTGTTATGTACTTTTGAGATGAATCCATGTAAAAAGGAAAGATCATCTTCATAGGAAAGGTTTTTAAACCCTACAGTCTAGAATACGAATTGAAATTGTTTCTCTTTAGTTAAAACTCTACGGAAGCATTATTGGCCAAAGTTTCTAGCGTTGTTGGAGTCAAGCAAGCATAAGAAGAATGACATTACAAAAACATTCCCACAAGAGACTTTACCCTCCTTGAAAACATCGAGGGGCGGTTGGCATGTCCCGTCTAAACGACATCCCCAACCAAGAAACTACTTTTTCGGGTTTTCGGGTCCGGTCAAATGGAAGTCCAAGTGCAGGTCAGCATCGGCGGACCTAGCGAATATTATGGAAGATGTCCCAACAATAAGCCATTGTTGGGCTTCAAGAGCAGGATGGCCCAACTGGCTTCCACACACTACCGCCTAACATGGACCGAAGGCGAAAGGCAAAAATTTGTGCTAAGCGATAATTGACATCTCTGCCTTCCTGTGAAGGATGTTGTGAGCCCTGCCGATTGTTTCGTAAAATGGAAACATCATTTCAGGTATTGAACTCCGAGAGTCAGAAAGAGTGGAAGTATGGTCATTGGTGGTGATGATGTACGAACATTCGGCGCTTCCCCACTTCTTTGTATCCAGAGAACTGGGGCTGGGATAAATACAAGGTGGTCTGACGAATCCAATGCATCTCTTCGATAGTCAGAACTACCAAAAAATATGGGTTTTATTACAACATTGATCCGATGCGGGCCTACCTCCTCCTGGCCGCCTTCCAAAACTCAGGAGAAAAAGCTGTTGTGAAGAGACCAAGTCAAGATCTCAAGTCTAACTGAGTTCTGCACCCCACAAAAGAGCTGGCATGCCGTACAATCCACATTCCAGCGAAGAATCCTACCAAGAAATTTGATTCGGTTTACAAAATTAGGCTTCACTCAAAAGTTCTAAAATAATGTTCAAATCAATTCAATAACAATAAAACGATACTAGCTAGAAGTTTCAATCTACTCAACAAACTGATTATTCCTCATAGGATTTAAGAGCTACTCCTTGTGAATTCGCTTCGAAAGGAGTTCCCAAACTTTTGATGCGCTGCTTCTTAAAAAAAAATCGTAGTTTTCAATTGCGATTCGCGATTTACAAAAATGATGTAGCACATCGTATTCTACGCTTGTTTTTCTATATAACACTGACCCGCGCTCCCCTTTTCACTTCAGCTTACTTTTGCAGAAAGTACTTGAGGCGATGACTAGGCAATGTCCCTTACATTTAGTTAATTTATCGAATGAAACTCTTTCAATAACACTTTCGGTAATCAGCAAGATCTTGTCTGTCTTGGTACTACTGAATATGTCATCTGCAGGTTGATTTACAGCAATATTTGACGCAAGCTCTTTAGCTCTCACCTGCTTGTCTTGTACACATAACAGGTATTGGATATATTTCTTCAACCCATGGTTGAATGTTGTGTTACTTCCTGTTTGATGTTTTTCGTTTTATTCTTTGTGTACTGGATTCTTTGTTCCACTCCTTTATTCTCAATCAACTACTGTGGCGCACCTTTTGTGCAATAAATAAATAAATAAATAAATAAATAACATGTATTCGGAACAATTTCGTTGTTTATTGGCCGCACTAGCTAAACAAAATTAGGTTGAATTTTTTTCTTCGTTTCAAAAGTATGTGCACACTTGAAGGAAGATCAGATTTGGCGCCGAATTTCCACCGGTTTCGATCCGACTTTGCTGTTTTCATTTCGTCATCATGCCAATTCGTGGCATACTTCTTCCTGAAGATGAACAAGCTCAGATCAGGGCTCTGCATGATACTGAGAAATCGCACGACAACTTGGTCGTTCTCCTTATGCATTGGAAGATTCATCCGGCACCCTGATAATTATACTCAGCACACACTCCGCTCCATCGATCCTTGACTGCTCAGAACAACAAAAGAGTAGCCCACATCCTGTCGAATTCTTCATTGACTGTCCGAGCTCAGATTTTTATTCCAGCCTCGAAAATGACCATTAAGCCCCTCATCCGCTCAAATGAATACACCACTCGACAGACGCTGAGAAAGGCTACTCACTTCAAGGCTCAGCACAAGTTAGCAAGATTGGAGTCTGCTCGTAAAGACATGGCAACATAGAAAGGACACTGGGACACATGTTATGAAAGGATACTGGGACACAGTTTTTCGAAGTTTCTATTTTTTTATCAAACAATTTTTATGCACATTTTCTCTTAGGTAATCTTAACTCATGGAAAGAGTTCGATCTTGACGGGCCGGATGGATTTTGCTACTACTGGAGAGGCTTGGCCGTGAACCGCTCGTGTTCTCGAGAAGGAATTAGAAGGCTCGTTGATAGGTCTGGGGCGGTTCGCAAGCAATGTGAAGTTGGAACTGGCCTCCCATCGCTGCATATGAACAGGGAGGATATCAAAAAGTGCTTTGATACAACCTGTTGCCTTTTCAAAAGAGCGCAGCGAAGGTTGCATTTTAGCAACAGGACCACGCGTCTGTCAATGCTTCGCAATCTACCAAAGAATGGCTCAAACGAAATGGTGCTGAAGCGATAGATTGGCTTGTGTGTTCTCCTTACTGCAACCCTATAGGGAGCCCTTGATCAAGGCGTTAACTTTAGCAACCGGCAGTATAATACCGCGGATGAACTGAAGGCGGCGGTAGAGGCTATTTGGGCCGACAGCGACGAAACAGCTATGCCAAACGTGGTTCAGATTATGCCGGACAGGATGTTTGAGCTAATTAGAAACTCTGGAGGCCCCACTGATTTCTAATCTCAGCTATGTTTTTGTCTTTTGTTAAGTGTGCACATACTTTTGAAACAAAGAAAAAAATTTCATCCAAAATTTTTTTTCGAAAGTGAGGCGATATTATCTGCTTTGCTTCCATTGATAGGTTATCGACTATGAGGAATCGACAGAGGAGGGCTAAAAGTGGACTTTGATGTGTCCACTGCATAATATTGCAGATCGTTTGAATAAGTGACTTACACGAGTTCCGTCCCGAAACAATGCACACTCTAATAGTTTCTTCCACCCTAGGACTGCTAAAAGCCATTCTACGTGTCTAAATTGTAAAATTGAAACAACCCCCTACATGGTAAAGTTTGTTCTGGGCCATTTATTATATTTCAAATGCGTGTTCTACTTGCAATAACCGCAAGAAAGCAGTGGAAGCGAGTGAACTTTAAGCAGCTGCCACGCCCCAAAGAGGGGATGTCACTCCTCTGATTGCTAACGCAGACACTTGCAGTCCCTCATAACAGTGGACCAAATAACTTTACGATGAACACTTCATCTTGCAGAGTCATTCCTTGAGGGCTATCATACACTTAAGTGAACTCTAAGGAGATGTGTGTAGTAGCCAAGCTCGTAATAATTCTTATATGTGGGCGTCCACAGAAAGTTATAAATGAGAGCTTCGAGGTGAGTTTATCCCAGGGGTAAAAATTGGTGAATTGATATATTTACTAAAAAGGGCGGTAATTATATGATGTTTCCTCTCGCCCTCGAGTTCTTGTCTACGTTCTAACTGAAAGGGAGCTGGCAATAGAACGATTTGGAGAGGTTGTTTCTAAGTTGGATCTAGTCCTTGAATTTTTCAATTCTGCTGCAGGTACACAAACGATGCGATAGTTTTATAGTGGATGTGGCCCAGCTCACTTGACCCAGAATAATCAAGTTGACATATTTGTGATGTGTAGGATTTACCTGTAGAAGGCAACGATGAGTATCTCACATCCTGTAGCCAACTGTCGCTAACTGATTTACGTGAACTTCGGTATCGGGCGTTTGTAGTCAAGCGGATCCTAAAACGTCATTTCTTGCTTATACCGAACTGAGACCATACAAGCATAGAGCTCGAACCTTGGTTCAGCGCGTAAATTTCCAGTGCGATTCAGTTGTTGCAATATTAACCCCTTAACGACAGGCTGACCGCATGCGCGTCAGAAATTTGGAAGTGGAAGGTATCACTGTGGAGGACGTAAAGCCTAAGGAAGAAAGGTACCGGCGGTCGAAGGGCGAGGGATCACTTTGGTTGGAAGGAATAGCACGAAATTTCAACTGTAGCAGTGAATGGCAAGGAGAGAAAATCTACCGCAATAAAGTAAAGGCCTCGGTGCTTAGTACTCTGATGTGACATTCACTTTTCTGCACTATTATTGGATAATAAAATCGAAAATCATTTTGATGTCATTTTCTGCCACCTCCACCACAACGCTTGAGTTGAATTGAGTTTACACATTTCCAGCAAAAATATTAACTGGTTGGTCTTCAATAATCTATCTTTTCGTCATCAAAACCGCCTCTAAACCTTAAAAATCTAAACAAGTAATCTTCAACATGTCAGTATACGTGCATTGCCAAGGAACAGGGTAACATGGGCCTCAAACAGAAAGCGGCGAGAAAATGGGAAACAACCTCGAAGCGAAGGAGAAACTCAAGGATTGTGTTGAACCCTTCAAACCAATGTATTACATTTACAAAGTGTGAACGTTAATATCGGTGCTTTGTTTTACCTGTCAAAATAGCAAATTTTGTGAAGGAGAACATTATCTTTTTTGAAATATTATGCTTTTTTTTTAGGATGCCATTGATGGATTTGAAGCGGCAGAGCGGAGGATATTAATGAGACTCTTGAATATACCAGAAAATGTATGAAGTTTCAATGGCTTTAATTTTGAGTTAAAATTATAATTTTTAATTCGAAAAATCGGAGCATATCATGTCACGGACATTCCCGAAACAATCCGTAGAGTTCGAGTAACTAAGTACATTAAAGGCAAAGTTCGCGGCTCAGACCCACTTAATGAGCCTTTACTGTGGCTAGAAGCGCTAGGTACGCAAGTGTAGAGATCGCGTACTTCCCTACGTCGAAAAGCGTTACTTAGACGCTAGGCACTTTCCTTTTTTCTCCACTGACGGTCCACTTCCCACCCCTAGTTTCACATTTGAGTGGGATTACTTTATCAGTTTAATCCTGAATCTTGTCTTTAATTTCCGCCGAGAGATTACAAACGAAAAGGGAGTCGTGCCGCGGGTGGCCCCTTCCAAGTACTTTAGCACACGAAACTTGGTGCAGCTATAATGTATAAGATTGTTACATTATAAATGTCGCTTTTGGACGTACACAAAATTGTTGGAACAGCAACAATTCGACATCTCAGAAGAAGAGATGGATACTATTTTATTATTGTACCAGGCTTCGCCATTCCTCACGCAGAGACTCGACTTCCTTCTCGAAGAATCGTAGCAACTGTGCGCAGGTAAACATGGACACCCAGATTCCAAATTTTTTGTACTCTGAACTGTTTCTCCTTCAAAACGTGCCGCGTTGACTCGGATGCGCAGCACATAGATGGCGTGTGACAAGAATCGTTTGGCGAAGATGTTCAAATTTTCCATCCCGGTCTCGCGTTTTTTTTTTTGCTAATCGTAAGGATTTTTTCGTAAAATGCAGCTTCTTCATCATTCTTCAGCTGAAGTAACTCCATGAAATCATTGTTTTTCTTTCTTGCCGAGCCAATGCATGGTTTGATGTAGGTCGATTTTTGTTTACAAAGACCTGCTGTGTCCGTGTGAGCTAATTCATCCCCTCAAGATGTCGTAGAACATTCACGTGTTTACACGGAAATTTCGATCAGTGTCGTTTAAAAGAAAAATTCCTGTGAAAAAACAAAGTGATATAGGCAACGAGTAGTCGTTTCTATGCTCCTAGATTTCCTTTTTCGAATGAATACCTAAGCACCTTTAGATGATCGAAGGTAGCCGAGTGGGGTGAAGCTATCTGGTGCGACAATTATTATACAACAACCTAATGTTTTCTACATTTCAATTGATCGATGCTTAATTGCTACCGAAGACTCGACAACAAGCCAGCGAACACACCAAACCTAGAGGGTGTTCCCATAAATACTGCAACACATTTTGAGCTTCAATTGTGTGGGTGTCTGTAGCTTTTTCCCAAGGTCGGCATACCTTCACTTCCTATAACCTCTTGTGAATAAACTTGCCAAAGTGCACGCTTTACCATTCGTTGTACATCTCATGGTGCACATGCCTGACACCACAAGCAGAGTCGTAATCGCCTAATACACTGCGTCCCATAATTATACGTCCACCTAAGAATTTCCCAAAATCTCACAGATATAGATGTTTTGAAAAAAGTCTTCAATGTAGCAATGTGTCATATATAAATGCGGGATCACCAATGAACATCAATTTTCTATTTGAGATCACAGGTTATGCGTTGGTCCAGATTCACGCCAAGCTTGAGAATTTTTCAGAGGTTTCACATGATATGGAGTTTAGAAGAGCTCTAAAAGTCTCTCATTACTTTTCGATGGAAACAAAGGCCGTGTTACAGAAAAACATCCACTTTCATCCAACGGTGCTCTGTCATCGAATCTTCTTGAGAACTTTATGCCTCAACGGACTTTTGTTTCATGCTGTAAAGGAATCCCAAGATCATTCTTGATCGGAAAATGTGAAAGACGTTCATTTATGGCAAGGAATCGTGGCGAAAACTGGGCTGATTTTTGCATGAAGGTGCAGCCGAGCCGACTGAAGTAAGGTTCGCTTCTGCCCGATATGTTTTGGCATTTGTTTGTTTCTCTTCTCACGTTTACCTTTCCCTTAATGGCTTTTTTCTTAGTGAAGCACTACTAAAAGAAAGAAAATGTTGAAAAGAAAGACAGACAAACACTCATGCATAGCAAGGAAAAGGGACCCTGCTCCAGTCGGCTCGGCTGCACCTTCATGCAAAAATCAGCCCAGTTTTCGTCACGATTCCTTGCCATAAATGAACGTCTTTCACATTTTCCTATCAAGAATGATCTTGGGATTCCTTTACATGCATGAAACAAAAGTCCGTTGAGGCATAAAGTTCTCAAGAAAATTCGATGACAGAGCACCGTTGGATGAAAGTGGATGTTTTTTCTGTAACACGGCCTTTGTTTCCATCGAAAAGTAATGTAAAGATAATGAGACTTTTAGAGCTCTTCTAAGCTCCATATCATGTGAAACCCCTGAGAAAAATTCTCAAGCTTGGCGTGAATCTGGACCAAATCTGGTGCGATTGCGTTGTTCAACAGTTTTTGCGACATTTTCCCTTTCTCAAAATCCAACAGCAGTCTTTATTATGCTGTTCCCTTAAGAAGTGAAGTGTTACCACAATGAAAAAGTTTCGTGGAACAGAAGTGAAAAGTAATCGATAAACGTGAGGTGGACGTATAATTTTGGGACGTCGGCTGAGTGGCCTTTTACACAAAAATTATTGGAAAAATTTCCTGTGATCTCAAATAGAAAATTGATGTTCATAGGCAATTGCGTATTTATATGCGATACATTGTCACATAGGAGACTTTTTTCGAACAACATCTATATTCTGAGATTTTGGGAAATTCTTAGGTGGACGTATAATTATGGGACGCAGTGTATATCCGCAGATGTGAAATCCGGTGATGAATATCGCACTTGGGTTTTTGACCGCTCCTTCACCTATCGCGTACTGAAGAAAAGACCAACAAATTAGATGTTGTTGCGCGCTGGCCAGTTCTGACCATCTTGGGACTCAGATAAAGCATGAAGAAGCGAAGCGACTGCTGTAGCTGGGTTGGCTCGAGAAAGGCGACCAGGACGCTGGAGTTTTTAAACACAGTCATGTTGAGAGTGGTCGGATAACAACTAGCAGCTCAAAGCGCCTTGTCAGCAATTTTTATAATACCACTGCTCACATGATTGTCTTGCAAAACTTCAGCGTTCCAGTCAGCTTTCTCAATCAAACTCTGATAGTGCAGTCGAGTAGGCCGAACTGTAAGCCGTCAAATTTGGAATGATTCTTCCCAAAAGTGCGGATAAAAAAGGGAGACTAAGCCGTTTGGACAGAGCGAGCACCCGAAGTAAGGCGTGAATTATATTGTTCTGCTGTAGTCACGTACAATGCGCGACGCATTGACGCGTTGAAACGTGTGCTCGCCCTCGTTTTCTCTGCGCTCTCAACGAAGAGAGAACGCGTCGAGCAAACTCGCCAACTGTACTAAGCGCCGTTCATATAGGAGGTGGAGGATGGACACACGCTCGCGCGCGGCGCTCAGGCTCCCGCCGGCGCGGCGGAGCGTACGCTGCGACGCCTCGACCATCCTTGGATTGCTGCCCTGGACCGAAGGGTAGCGTCGTTGTTGGCATGACCTTCAGAATGGCTATCGCATTAAGTGCTGCGAGCGCAATATAGGTGATTGCGGCAGGAACGCCGTAATCCACGCCTTACTTCAGGTGCTCGCTCTATCCAAACGGCTTATCTCATGAAAAGGTCTGCTAATATTAGAGGATGAACTATGGTCACTCACAGAATTTGAGCTCAAAATGTGGTGCAATATTTATGGGACACTGTAGAGAGAAAGCGATCGATAAAATAGGATGCAGTAGGAGAGAAAAATGTTTTTGCCATAGGTAAAATACGCCTGAAAGCTTCTATGAAGGCACCTCGGGAACAGGTGATTTTCGTTCTTTCTCTTATCGTGAATGTTACGTCTCAAACCAGTGGTTTGTGGGTGCTGTAGAACTATGGTTTTCTTTGGACGAGTTCTTCAAAAGCAGCGATTACGGTAGGAGTTCAGTGGATACAAGGTGGTGTTCAGTGGTACGCTAGTAGCGAAAGAGCAGAGAAATTCGTGACGAAAACGCAAAACGAGACTCCCTTTTTGGCCGCTGGTGTATACTCATGATCAGGCAACAGCTCAGAAAGCGAACGTATGAACGAGTTGCACGCAACGCGTCTAGTGGCCCCATGCCAACAACGCTCAGTCGAGGCCCCAGTTGTGCCGCTGCTGGCGAACGCAGCTCTCACCAATTAACCTTAGTAGGCGGATCGCTTTTCGAGGTAAAATGATCGAACTTTGATTGAATGAACTCCTGCGCAGCAACCAGCACAACTTTCGTCGTGAAAGCGCTACACCTCGCTTCCTTGGCAACTAACCAACTGCTTTGTCTGATGCATATGCTTCTCGTATGCGCTCCCTCTTTGTCGTGATCGTACCTTTTCAAATAGGTGAATTCTTTAAAGGTAAAAGTCGGGCTCAATGGGGGTATTATGACATAT
>MU868538.1:103709-120975 GCA_036418205.1 Ostertagia ostertagi
TTTGAGGCATGATAGGTCGCCCAAGTCAAATTTTTCCATGCGAATTGCGCGTGCACCCTCAGGAGGTCCGTGGGTCCCCCAACTAGGTCAGCTTCCCTTTCTTCGACATTCGTTCTAATCGTGAATTCCTCCTTTAACTACTAGAGAAACAAACAGTGCTTTGCTCCGACGAGGTGCTTGATTATGCTGCATTGATTGCATCGTAAGATTATTCAGAGGCTCCATGAAACCTTCATCGAGCACTTTTACGAAGATCAGTAGCCTATCCACCAGTTTTAATAGTGCTGGACGTGAAGGGATTGCTTCTGCAACTCTACGGGCAATTTCTCGAAGACGCTTGCGAAGAAGCGCTGGAAGCCAGCTCGTTCAGTCCGTCGTTTGGTGGCGAAGGATTGTATAAGGCTGCCATCAATCGGCCTCACTTGCGAAGTATTGTTTGCAGACACCTTAACAAGAAGGTCTACAAGCAAGAAAATGCCTATGATCTGGTCGATGCAAGCAAACTGGATAGGAAAAGGTGTTAATAGAAATTGTCATTCCGTAATGGGCTCCACTTATGGATCATCCACATTGATGAGGAAGGTGTGCTGCCTCGAATAATAAGGGCAACCGGACTGATGCTGGCGAGAAGCCCACCAGAAATTCAATGACGGTGCAATGACACTTTCGCAAAAATCATGAGAGCAAGAATCACGAGTTGACACCTCGGGCTTCTGCTGCTCACAATGTAAAACTGAATAGTGGGAACCATCTCGAGCGTCTTCAGTGTCTGTTGATGCTTTAGAGCGAGAGGTCTCTCAACTGGAAACAGGACATCATAGCAAGATTGGGCGCCAACTCACACTGCGCAGATTGTCCAAAAACTGATGTCAATAGAGTAAAGTGGATTCGTCATGTTGGAGAAGTGGCAACATAGTTCACCTAAGTCCTGTAAAATGCTCGAGTGAGTGGAGACAATTTTTTTAGAGCCAATCATTGAGCACCGCTCAACTGAAATCTGAACCTAACACTTACACAGACGTCGTGACTCTTTCTATGAACCTTACATTCTAACACAGAAACTGCCACTTCAGGAGTACTAGTATTGCTGAATGAAGAGACCCTCCGCATATGGAATTGTCAATTAAGAACTCGGCCAACAATCGGCTTTAGCCCAATAATCTGCTAACCAGTCACTTTTGCCGCACCCTAATCGAATCGACCGCCTTTACCAATTACATTTTTTAGTTTAGGACGATCTGTCCCCAAGACAGGAATTTGTGCGCACAAAATTGTAATCGGACGTATGAAATAGCACCATAATTAGGCAGTCCTCGCAGGTGGCCGCGAGTCACAATCCGATGCTGTCTTAGTTCGCTTTGCTTAAGGCATGCCCCCAGGATCGCACTGGTGTGGCTCTTGCACACGAATGTGAATGTATCGGTGCCAAGTGGGCCGGCAGTGAAGAAAAAAGGAAAAGAATCCGTCGAAAACGCTCAGGTTGAGGGCTCACTCACCTTCCTAATTGGCTGTGCTAAAGGAACGAGAGACTAAGCGCGAAGATGAGAGAGCACCAGACAACGGCCTGATAAGAGAGCTCGTTCGCTGCAGCTCGAGCAGCTTACTTTGCAAGGCCCAAGCGCTCTTGTCGGTCGGTTTCCGTGCACGTGAACGCCACATTTGTGATTGTCCCCTAGGGTTCTATACTTCTGACCGAAGAGAAGCGTTCACACGACCTCTGCCTGGGTTGTGCCTTTAACCTCGCATAAAGGAGGTGGTCAAGGTCACACTTTTAAGGGGAAAGCCATGAGGTGGCAAAAGCTGTAGACGACTAACCCGGTATGGAAAGGGATAAGAGAATAGGGGTGGCACAGAATTAGGCGATCGCTCTAAGAATCCTCTTGAATAGTAATGGGTTGGTGCATAGTTGTTGCAGTCTTATCTTTTTGGTATTTTCTACCGCGAAAACGATAAAAAATTCAACAATTACTCCGGAGTATTCACCATCCTTCGAGAATGTTTCCCATTTGCTTGGCAGTCGGTGATTCCACGGGTGAAGAAGTCACGATTCTTGGAGACGATCCACGCTCTAACAACCAAGTCATCCAGCTCGTCGTAATTTTGTTCGTTTGCCAGTTTTTCAACGACTGATTGAAGTGGTAGTCTGTAGGAGCTTCGGTCGGTAATATGGCGTTTTGAACCTCTTGAACCATCTTTCAACTTGGCTTTTGCTGATTGTTCCCTCGCCGAAAAGTTCGTTGAGATCGCGAAATGACTCCGCCGCCTTCCAACCTTTATTGAGGTGGTAGAGCATATGTGGTGAAGATGAGGATGAATTTGATAAGCTCTTCTTTTAACCCATTTCGACCACGCAGAATTTTGTAAGTCTGCTCGTTGGACCAGCGCCGGCAGAGGCGATTGCGCAATAGCAGCCACCAGCGACTGCAATTGTCCCAGACGACCGTCTTTCCCATCTTTTTTGATTCCTTCTATATATATTTTCTGCTGTTTTCGCTGAAACTTACCGGTTATTGAGGGTCCTGATCATGAATATGGGGTTCACTTTTAGCACTGGCGCCACTTGACGCCAGACGGTGCCCTGACTGAATCTCATCAAATTCGCTGAAACTTCTCCCATGGGGTATCAAAGGCTTACCACGAATATGAGATTATTTTTGGCGCTGGCATCAAATTGGCGCCAGATGAGAAGGCTCTGACTGAATTCATCAAATTCGCAGTAAACTTCTATATAATGGTTATTTGAGGCTCTGATAACATATAAGACATTTCTTTTCCCCGTTCGTGCTTTTTTTACCGCATTGACGACAACGCGGGGATATATATCCCGCGCATTGCAGGCCATGTCGGACCGTGCGGGATATATATCCCCGCACCCATTACACTCATTTTTTTCGCGCACGCCTGATTCTTTTAGAAGTTTCTTGTATTCATTCCATGGAAGAGACCTTGACGTAGCTACAAACATAGTGGCCCATAGAATGGTCACGTATGCTTTAATTTAGAGGAGGATTTCTGAACCATACGAAATCTTCAGTTTAATAAATTTTTCGTTTACTTTTTCTTTTTATGAATGTGAAGATTTAAATAGTAGTAGAAGTACAACATGTGTGTTTTGATTGAAATAATCAACGTAAAATTGCTTTTGAGGTCCATTGCAGCTAGTTCTGACAAATTTCGCTTTTTCATTGTTATTCCATGTCTTTCGATCGAAATTCCACTACTGTACCCCTGGGTAGGTTGTGCTCATTACAATTTACTGATCTGGTTTTGTATTGATCATTATATATGTATTTGGGCTGCCGCAAAATCGCCCCGGTCCCACGTGGCCAAAAAAGCCAAAACTCGCGTTGTCGTCAACGTGTTAACGCTTTTTTTCTGCTCTCATGAACTCTCTCACTTAAGCGCTTACGACAAAGCCTCGGGAAAGGACGTGACTTACAGTGGGTAAATTATAGTACGTAAACAAAGCACCATGTGGCAAAAGCTGAAGTATGTGAGATTGCAGAGTGATTGGCCCACTCACTTTGGAGCCCTCCACTTTCCAAAGGCTTATGGCTAGTCCTGATTGCGATGCAATTATTGAGAGGGCTCTGAAGAAGCAGCCACCTGCGGTTGCCATATCGAATGGGTTAATTAATGAGGGAAGAATGTTTTCATGAAAAATGATAAGCAAAACGCCAATATTCTTGGAAGAAAGAAGGCGCGAGAAAAGGCGCAATAATTATGCATCAGCCCAATACATTTTATCGTCGAAGACAGCGTGAAGCTGTAGCGCGTCCTACCCAAGCCATCCCTCTTCACACGATTACACGATTCTTCCCTTATAAATCCTACTATATATAAGCGGCTAGCGTGTGTCTGTTGGTGTGTGTGTGTTTGACCGGAAATTCATAGCTCGAGTCACAGTAACGATAGCGCAGTGGTTCTTACATATGTTATAGGGGGTGGGATGGGGACACAAGTGGTACGTGATAGGAACTGATAACGACTGATAATAGCTGATAAGAGGGGCTAGAAAGCGAGCATCGCCAATTTCGTTTTGTCGTTCATATTGGTAAAGAGCGTCTATACTTACAAGTGTTATGTGGGGCGGTCCCGGGACATTGGTGGTACATGATTGGAAGCGATAGCAACTGATAATGGCTGATAAGATGCGCCAGAACGCAAAAGTCGTCGATTCCGTTGCCTGGCTCGCGTTGACACCAGAGCAACCATACTTACAAGTGTTATGTGGGGTGGGACGGGGACATTGTTGGTGGGTGCCAGAAACTGATAACGATTGATAAGGGCTGATAAGGCGCGTCAGAACGCAAAAGTCGTTAGTTCCGTTACGCAGCGTTGACACTAGAGCGTTCCTACTTACAAATTGTAGTAAGTCGTAGTAGTACAAACAAAGGTACGTGCACATTATTTCGATATATCCAGCTTACTTAATAGAATTCGACTGCATAAATTAAAAAACAAGTCTTCAGCAAATGATAAGTTTCATTTCTGACTATTAAGAAAACCCAAACTCATTAAACCGCTAATCCTTTCGTGGTTCTAAATAATGATGAATGTAAATGAATGATAAGCATTAGCTCCTCACTTATGTAAATAGGCATATTTCGTTTTGATTTTGAGACTGACAGCAATCCTATTCACCGCTAAATTATCTTAATTCAAGAAAAATGCTGGATGTTTACAGAGTTGTGATCAATATACCAGTTCAGCTCAGACGTTATCACGCGTATTCTCGATGAGCTTCAGTGAAACTGTGGAGGGTCTAACACAGTCAATAGTGAGATGGTTAATGGAGTATCTCATGCTGATATTCCATGGGTCCTCCAGTTTCGCTAAAGCCTGCCGTGTGATGCGCGCGATAGCGGGCGAAGCAAAACTGGTATTTGGTATTCGTTCAATGGATCACACCACAACGTATCTGTGAACGAAATAGTCCACTGTACGGTCAAATGTGCATCAGTTTAGCAGAGCTTTTCTAAGCGTTACTAATTTGGCAACTCGCCTCATTCCTCGTTCTTTCATATTTATTTATTTATTGGTCAATCATAGAAAAGGTATAGCAAAGCTGCAATCACTTGTTTCACAACCGATTGACTTAGTCTAGGGGAAAAACAACAACTGAGATGAAACTCCATAAGACCCCAGTAGAACGTATTTGTAGAGCTGAATGGAGAAACAGTGCGTTCTACATGGTTCTTTTCTACTAATAGGCCGCATGAGTAAGCTTTCGAATGTGTACATTAGAACCACGAGCCACCGAGCCCTGAAAATAACCAACTGCCGAGGCCGCAGCACAACAGGGGCGGGTGCTATAGGCACCTCTTTGATCTAAACACGAACCCCAGGAGCTGGCTCGGGGCGCTTACGAAGGCTGTCTACGGGTGCGCAAAGCGTGGTTGAGAACAGTTGACACTATGGTGAAAAATACGGCCTATAAGCGATAAAACCAGTAGGATAACACACTGACTGTTGGTAGTGTAGCAAGAAATAAGCTTCCGCTTGTGCCTGGATGCATCATTGGATCTGTTGAAGTTCCATGGAGAATTCCTATATGATTCCTAAATGAGCACACAACATCACACCATTAGTTGAGAAAGAGTTACGTCTTATATAGTGCAGTCACTTCCTCTCAAGCTAGTCCGAAGGAAACCTAACATCACACCTAAGTCAAAAATATTGACATCTACACAGAGATAAAGAGTGAAGTTGCTTTCTCATTACCATTGCACTTTCTTTTGATCGGGATTTTCTATGCCCCCGAGTAACTTCTATGCATTGGGTGATGCTGAAATGCTTTGGTTCAGGATTTGGTGAGGACCGAGTACCATAAATGCAGCGACTTACCTATCTTGTGGAAAGAGTGGCAAGCTATGCTTTATCATGACATCAATGGACCACTCCAAGGTCAATGGCTCATCTGTGGTGAGAACACCCTATAGCTCTATGTTTAGTGCACGGTCGTATTCTGTCTTCGATCTAATAATTTCATATGGGGCTCACTGAGATTACCAGTGAAAATGGTCCTCTGAAAAAGCAAACAACTAGAATTTGAAGGTTTATTATTATTTATTTATTATTTTTTTTATTTAAAAGTTGTGACCCTGCGATGTACCCAACCCTATAAGACAGCAATACTCGCCACTTAAACTACTGAAGTCCCATCATTAATTGCTCGGTCCTATAATATATTCGGTGAATATTTAGCCTCTTGGACGACTGCTTTGCTCTTTCTTAAAGCTAGAGATTAGATTAACACGTTGACGACCGTGTGGTATGATGTCATACCACACTCTTTCGGCCACGTGGGACCGTGTGACATGATGTCATGTCACAGTCTTTTTTAAGCTGGTTTTCAAACATTTTAGGTAACTTATTTACGTGATGTATGCGCCATACTTAGGCATTGTTACAAAAGGCGTGGTCCCTGGAAAGAAGCTTCGGTTAATGGGCTATCGAGTTTTTCAAAAAATGTTTGAATAATGATCAGTAGCCGCACTTTTTGTGCTTAGGCTGAAATTAGTCGAAACAAAAATTGTTTGCAATAATTATTCGCTACATGAGTTTTGGTAGGCCCTTTGACGGACATATGCGCGCCCTTTGATCCTGCATAGTTGTAGCCGCTTCTGCGTTGTCTGTGAACGTTTTCCTTTGCCTCCGTTCCTCCTTTCCCGCAAATCCTCGAGTCTGTGAGTGGTTTCCGACATGTAAATCCGATTGCAATCCAACGATCATTCTATAAGCTCAAGATACAGGGACCAGGAAGTGATCCTAGGAGGGTACTCTCTCAATCGCACGTTAGCTTTGGCCCTTTCTACGCGCTCTCAAATCGCAGGAATCGCTGAAATGGCCAAAATCGCAAAATCCGAGACCTACCACACAAGAAAGATAACAAATAAACGATTCCCTGGGAAACGGTGTTCTGTGGGGCCGTGTGGCCTTATATCATGTCACGTTTGTGCGGTCCTACATGCCAGACAGCGAAAAAGAGCGCGGTCGTCAAAGTGGTAAAAAGCTTGGTTTGGTGCTGCCATCACCGTGCATATCACCTAACGCAGCACGGAAAAAGCCCAGGCATGTATCAGAGTTAGCGAGTAATCGCTACTGAACTGCTAGCGTTACCGCAAAGTTTGCCAATTGCCTGACATGCGTGCTCATCGCACCTTATATTCCTGAATCATTCAATGGTTCTCATTTCAATGGTCAACTGACGATTAGTACATCCGCGCCACAGTTCAACGTGCATAAATCTAGCCATTTCTTGGTGACTATTCTAGCAATCGTTTTTTTTTGTTTGAAACAAAACGGTTCAGCTTTGATTGGACTTCTTTCGCTGCTGATATTTATTGGAAAAATCCTAGAGTTGCGGCTTCTTGATGCAATGGAGACCTTCCCAAGCACAGTCCACGAACACTATGTAGGTTTCAAAGCATACGATTTTTTTCAACGATTTTACACCCTATTATTCAGTTCCATTTGATACGCGATGAATTTCACACTTCGATTTCCGTCGCACGGGAAATCGACTTATTCTAGAACATTCACGGGCATCGAGTGAGCTGAAGTATGAGAGCATCCCTGGGCAGCTGAAGTTCTGAACTGTTCGCGACTGTAGCGACTATCCGTGACTGACAAGATCATGTCCTATACAGACAACGGCAGCCACCCGTGGCTGCCAGACCTTGTATGAACTTTTTAAAGACGTTCATGTTTTTCAAAAAAAATTCAATAAAACAAGTCCTCAAATGTCCATCAACTTACACTATAATGGGCAGGACCAATCATCGATTTCAGTCACTCCCAATGTATTAATTGACCCTCCTTAATCCAGCATCATGTGCATCCTCCTTAAAAAGTACAGCATCATGTGCTATCGCAATATACTGGGACATTTTGCCCAAACGCAAGTCGTGGCTAATACTTGCTATTACTTAGCTGATGCATAGAACCCGTTCAAACGGGTAAATTTTAACCCATTGTCAGCGATCACTCCTACGCATCCCACTGATTTTTTTCCTGGATTTGTGATATTTTATCCTTTTCGGCGCTATCACAAAATACGGGGGCATCCAGTAGGACCAAACCCAGGAGGGGCAGTGACATCGAGGAAATAAAAAGAAATGCTCACGTACTTATAATACCTCTAACGATTAGTCGTACTAAGGATCATAGCTATAGACTTTTGAGAGACAAAACAATTTGACAGAATTCCGAAGTTCTTTCACGCAAAGAGTGATCACGCTTTGGAATGATTACCGCCCTCCATCATTAACTCTGACTCCTCGAGCTCATTTAGGAGCAAAGTCAGAGAGTTTTCAATGTATGTCTGCAGGGTGGTTTTGAAAACAGAAACTGGTGTTTGATCGAACATAAAAGGCATTGAGGTGATCTCTTAATCTCTAACCTGACATTATACTGTACCATTATCAAATGTTGCTATGTTCTATTTAATATTATTTGTGTTTTTTGTGAACCGTTCATTAGCGACCCTATAATCGTATCTCGTACCTTCAGCTTGGACAGGGCAGTCTGCATGACCGCTCTGACATCCTCGTTTCTGACCCTGTCCAGCCGCGTCCAGCCGCAGGCCCATCTCAGCATCCTCATTCCGGCAGAGTGAAGCTGCCTCTCCACACTACCGTCAGCTGCCAGGTCGCTCCCAAGGTAGCAGAAGCCCACCCATTCGATGGTCTCACCATAGCTGTCTACGATCGGTTCTGTACCCTCTTCATAGCTCAGGAACTTGTGGTGCGTACAGTATTGTCCAATATCCTTCGTGTCTATCCTCACAGCCATGATCCGATCGCTGATCCTGTTCACAGCGGAGACATAGTCCTTGAGCGACTCCGCTACCGCTATGGCCACGCCGTTCCGCTTGGTGTCTTCTCCATTGTAGTAGAGTTTGACACCTTTCCGATTTCCCTGGCCTTAGCACCTTTCCATCGCGTCTGCCTGAAGGCATAGGACTTCAAATCAGCAACCTCTCGGGACTTCCCAGTTAGCGATCCTACGTTCAGAGTCCCAATTCGAACTAGCTTCTTTGGCCGAGGCCGTTCACTCCTCGGTAGCCCTCGCATACTGACCACAGAACTCGGGCGGGGGTTCTGCGCGCCACTTCCGGGTGACGTCCTAGCTTTATCACTGATTCCTTTTTCGACTTTAGACATATTTGTTCATCAGCCGGCCTGTCAACCTGGGCCTGACGCTGGTACTAGAACCATTTTTGCAATTTTTGCAAGGCATGGTTTAGAGCCTCGGCAGGGATCGAACTCGCGAGGTGCAGACATGAGTCTAACCTCTTAACCACTCGGCTATCCCTGCCTCTGATAATATTATCCTTGAGGACCGGACAGAGTAGCCCGCGAGCACCATAGCTGTGCCCTTGTCGCGGCCCGAACTGCGGCCAATCTAAGCGCCTGAGTCTTTCCGAAAAAGTGACGCGGCTTGGTTGCACGGAGCGTACACCTCATGACACGCAACATGGATTACGACGTAGCGATTAACTCAAACACGCGCGGTTGGTGGAGCCATTTGAGGCGCGATTTCAGAAAACTCGTCCAAACACGCCCCGCCCCATGTCAAGGAGGGAGTGCAACTTTATTTGAGGACTTCGGCGGTGCGTGTTGCTTGCTTTGTTCATTTCCAATCAACTCGGCATCCAGAATTCATTATCGACACTGTTACCCCAAAAATTTGACTTCGGGTCGCTGCTTGGACATGTACACACCGGTAGCAGCAATAACGTTCTTCTTGAAGCCCATTTTACCCTTTGATTTTTTGCTGCTAGAGTGCTACCAATCTTGAACAAAATTTCCTGATGAGGATAGTTGCGCTGTTCCCTTGCGTCATTCCGAATAAAGCAATTGAGGCGGCCAATGCGGAGCTTTCTTCATAGAGCGATTGATAGTTCAGACTAGTTTTTATCAGAGCTATTTACATTATGTTGATTTGTGTATCTTTATGTGTTCTCGTCACCAGACGGTGCTTTCTGTGGTTTTGGCTTTTCTTTGTGGTACTGCTGAGTTTCACGCAGTCACGCTGCGTCTAGAAAATAAATAAATATTCCAGTGGTGCAAGTGCCCTTGTTGTGACAGTTGAAAACGATTTCTTCATCGCTTATTTCATGTTAGAAAATGTCATAGGGGCAATATCAGCTACTAGTGGCTGCCGATTTGCAATCGTCTGGAACTGCGGTGTTCCAAGCGCGCAATAATCCAAAACAGTGTGCGATCACTAACGAGTTGAAAACGTGCGACTTTAAGTACTTGAAAACATCGAAATTGCAATCGCAAATACTGTTTGATATATGAATACTCCATTGAGACGCCAAGTCAATCGCTACTTTTAGTCTCGAGAGGGCAATGCTGCGGATCCCCTGCTGAATTATAATCCAGAGTATACGAACAGTCTAGTACGAAGTACATTGTCAACGGTCAGCATGGAACAGGTGAAGAGCACTTATGGAGGAGAACAACAGCAGAAAGACTGGGATCCTTTTGCAAAAAGCAGCGCAGAACCCGTTGGGAGCAAAGAAAACCGGAGGCCGAAAATTCAAGAGAAAAAGGTTTTGCAAGGCTTCGCGGATGAGTTGCTCCAAAGTGTACAAGAATCGGAGATTCAAAGTGAACGAACCCAAAGAAGTCAAGAAAAGAAATAAGGGCACACAAAATAGTTAAGGTATTTAACATTCCATTCTAACTCAGAGACATTACATTCATTTCTCTTATTTCATAAGATATGGTGTTAAGCTATGTGTTATGCTACAAATTATACAATTTAAAGGACGAATTCACGATGAAAAAGCAACCCATTTCAAATTAACCTAGGGATGGTGAGTGGTACACGAAAGAAGGAAGAACCATGAGAAACGGCCCAGAACCCGAGAAATGGGACCCCTTCCTTGCCCGTTGATTTGAGCATTGATGCGACTCTCATCGCTGTGCCCTCTTCAACACTACGCTCTCTCAGCTATCTAATCACTCGCCACGTATTGAACTACGGCGAGTGATCAGATGATCGGTGGGCGGAGATCGCCGACCCGCCAGCTTTGAGGCATGATAGGTCGCCGAGGTCAAATTTTTCCATGCGAATTGCGCGTCAGTTCGCACCCTCAGGAGGTCCGTGGGTCCCTCAACTAGGTCAGTTTCCCTTTCTTCGACCTTCATTCTAATCGTGAATTCCTCCTTTAAGCTCTCCTATGCATTAAACATCCGCAATACTTTCACTCCAGTTCGCCCCTAACAGAACAAGTTCTCAAAAAATACTCATTCCCAAATGCATTGCGAATATACATATATACCGCTAGATAGCTGAATATGACGAGTTCAGGAATCGGGGTGATAAGGCGGGGGGGGAGTTATTTCGCAGTTGTGGTCGTATTCATAGTTCGCGCTTGCCTCAGTAATCCCAGTTTTTGAAGAGGATTTGAATAGCTCCAAAGCGCGTGAACCCGCTTCTGCAAAAAGGTAATGTGTGAGCACTTTCTCGTGAACTCCAAGATAAATGAAGCCGCTATATTGTATCACCTGTATCACCTGTCGTCCCGTTGATCATCGATTGCTCGAGCGGGCGCCAGCAACGTCTCCATTCGTCCCTGTCGCGTGCTAGAGTGGTCCAGTGGATCCTCCTCGCTCGAGGGACACGAAGTCTGTTATTCCTTTCGTTCAGAGCTTTCGTGAAAAAGCGGTCGTATTCGCTGTGGTCCAACGGTCACGCAAATCGCATGACGTGTCCGGCCCACCTTATCTTCGATTCCTTGGCGAAAACGGCAGCGTCCCTGATCTTCGATCGTTGGCGTAGTTCGGAACTCCGGATTCCCCTCTGCACTTGCGTGTATAGGGTTACTCCTAGCATCGTCCTCTCGACAGCGCGTTGGATAACGCTGACCGTATGACCATCTATTAGACTGTCCAGAAAGTAATGAGGGCTTCGATGTGTCATCTTTATTAGACAACCTTCCGGGAGATTTTCTTCCGACTGCTGCATCTTTGAAAAGCCCATTCCATTCATTTTCTCATATTTCTATTGAATTTTAGATAACTCGGGCTTCTGGTTTTTTTATAGTTTGAAGGAAGTCGTCAAAGCAGCAGTTTGAGAAAGTTTACTTCTATTGCTGCCATTCTCCTGAAGGCAACTTTCTAGAAAACGACAGAAAGAGATTCTCAAAAAACGATCAGCAGCAAAACCTTTCAAAGCGTATGAAAGGTCGCAGCGCCTGAAGGTACTTGGGAGGGTAAGAAAGCTGGACAGTGGGCACCGCATGAACTGACTGAACAGCAGTAAATTCGCCGCTCAGAGATCTCATCGCAGCTCGTTGTAAATAACAACAGTGACCGACTTCTGGAAAACTTCATCATTCACGAGTAAAGATAGATTCTTTGCAAGAGAAGTAAACAATTTTCGTAACATCCAGACAACGATGAACCTCCAAACTTTCCGAAGCGGAAAATTCACAGGAAGAGGACCGCACCAATAGTTCCGCGACCTTCTACAGTAATGATGCATTACAGCTTTCTGAATTCAGGTGAACTCAATACAGTGTGCCAATGTCTATCCGCACCACTGACAAGATGCACGGGAAACAGCCAGGTCTCTAGTCAAGAGAAGGATAAGAACTGTCTTCATGTGTCACAAATTCACCTATCGCATTGTTCATAGCCTACCCACTCCTTCCTAGACTCAGGCTTAGTGCCATCGCACTTGAGAGATGACGTGCCACCGCGTGGTACCCCTTCCCTTCCCGAGCTCACTTAGCACCAAAAAATAAGTGATTGTAATACATTACCTGAACCAAGTAGCTATTTAAGGCTGTGTTCATAGACCGCGACTCGGAATAGGGTGTAGGCGATAGGATATTAGGATAGTAGGTCAGGCGATACATATCTAATCTTGTCAGCGCACTATCCTGCTCCTAGTACCCTAATCTATACTATCCTAACCTTCCTGTCAATACATCTTTTTTCACTGTTGCTACTGTCCAATTTCCGAAGTTGCGAGCTATTAACGCGGCCATAGCTATTCATTGCCGCGGTCGAGAAGGATCAATGCCGCCTGAAGCTGCTTTCGTAGTCTACGCCTCTTCGCGACCGTGCGATCGGCGTCCGCGGACGGCGCAAACTATGAAAGCAGCCTAGGGCCGGTGTCAGACTTTGCGACTCCGTGTATCCGCTAGCGAGTTCGGGGTTCGATCGGCTCGAAGTATACACCACGGTTCCAACGATGCACCAGCGACTCAACGCAGTTCGAAAGTGGGTGGAGCCCCTTCAAGCTCATGTACTCTCGCCTTTTCCCTGGGCCCGCGAAGCATGAGCGAGGTGAGGGCACAAGAGTTCGAGAAAGTCCGGGAGTGAAAGTGCGAGCTCCCACCACATTCAAACACTATCAGTCGTTGCTAATACATCGTTCGAACTGCTGGTGCATCGCTCGTGCTCCGTGATTCGCTGGATTCGCAAAGTCTGACATCAGCCTAACGGCAACATGAACATGACTCATACAGATGCTTTCAGATGCATGCTGTGAACTGTAATTCTTAATGATTTGCTACCATTTCACGAACACACGATAGAAATCTTTAACAAAACTTAATTGAAAATATGATCTTATATTGAAAGAAGGCTGTTACTTTGTTTCAATTGTGACTAATAAACATTACTTGTAGACTAAGGCGTAATACACATATGAAGTTAGGAATTGGTTTAACAGAGGGAGTCATGGATTGTCTTGAAGTTGTAGGCGTGGGGGCGCGGCGCTCAGTTCGCTCCTCCTGCAAGGCTTACCTCTGGCGCTTACTTCATAGTAACTGCCACTTATGGCGAAGATATGGGTGTCCAGAAACCATCGACACTTGTCAAACATTTTTGACTGGTGCTTTTTTGTTGAATGGTATATTGGAAATTATTCAATCAAGCACGTTATGACTGCGATAAGCCACGTAGGGACTGTAAACTTTTCTGGTGCAAGCTTACTTACCCTTCTACTTAAAAATCCGCGTTTTCTCGAATAGAAGCGCTTTCATTCCAATTTTCGAGGTGGCCTCAATCATTGGATTTTTTCTCTTCGAGGACGCATGGCTCCGGCCAAATTTCGAAGGTTGTTAAAGCCGACAATGGTCGATACCCTGGTGCAGGTATAGAGCAGCTTTCTGTAACACGGCACAACAAAACACAAGCGGGGGGTAATCATTTGCAACCTATCAAAAACTAAGAAGTCATCTAGGTAGGCCTGCTTTCGTTCCTGCGGGTAGCTTTCCTCCTTGTCGAATCCAGTAGTGCTTATGTGTAAAGTTTAGTCAACGCCAGAGCTATCTTCATAAATCATTTTTGTCAAGAGATTCCTTTGATGCGAAAGAAGAAGAGAAATCTGAATCATGCAGCGGTCCTCCCAGCTGGCACAACCTACTGGTGCAATGCGACATACTGACGCGTAACCGAGACCGGGTGCACCATCCTCGACAAATTGCAATGAATGCACATAACGAGTGTTGTTACCTACACGGACCGAACGGCTGCGCCTCTGAATTTTAGCAATTACCTTGACAGTCATCGTCTATTTTTTTCTTGGGTGCGGTCCAGGTCATTTCGTGCAAAGATTTGCGAGGAGTCTAATCAGTTTCGGCGGTACTTACTAAAGATTGCACATGGAGCCCACAGAACTCTTGGCAGACGTTTTTGCAGCAAACAAGTGTGATATTCGTGTTCCGGAGATTAAAATACCCCAAGAGACAGGTTTGTAGCCAAATTTGAAATTCGAATGACCTAATTCTCTAAAAAACTAACGGAGCTACCCACATCCATCAGCTCTATCATCGAAGCCTATATAGCCTTGAGACGATATGAGTTTTTTTGGTTTCTAAAGGGTGTGAAGCAGCGTCTGGCTTTCTGTTTGCATGCTTTCAACACCCACATTTTATTATTTCAAATTAAAAGCCGTCGCCTCGGTCCAAAATAGGTCAACCCTGGAACTACCGGCTATGCATATGTAGCATCAATGAGTGACTCGCCCACTTTCTTTTGAGCTTAATTCAAAACCTCGAATTTTACTAGAAATCGGCCCCAGGACTTATTGGACTACTTAAACACAGATCTCACTTCGTTCACCTCAAAACTGGAAGCGCGCACTCCGTTACACTGCGCCTAACCTTTATTATCGTGCATATTAGAAGTTTCGCCTGTATCTCGACAAACTCATCTAAAAATCAACGTAGGCTGATCCACATGATAAGAATCAGTCACTCTGCCAATATCAGTCACAAAAATGCAACAGCAAAGCAAGCAGCCGACCCAACCACTGGACCCCGTTGACATTCCCAAGCAGGCAACCTACTTTCTACGTAGTAACAACGGCGCTCGATAGCATGGTTAGTTAGGAGGGGGTCATCTACTTATTCCTCGAAATCACGGGGTTTGAGGTGAAAATTAATTTCTGTGGTGGTTAAGTACGTAGGCGAGAGGTATAGGTAAAAATGGTTGAAGTGGGAAATAAAGAAACCTTCGGATATTTACCACTTTCAAAGGAAATATCCTCTTCCCCCCTCCCCCCCCCCGCCGCCGCTCGACGGCCATTTTTGTGAGGATCGAACTGGCGCGTTGACGAAGCAAATGAGGTGCAGATAGAAAAGGGGGTTCGTAATCCACACAATCCAACTTGGAGGGTGCGAACAAAATTTCGAAAAGTAACAACGATAAGACGACCCTATCCAACCCCACCACCTTAACCCTTAGATCCAGCCCACCAGCACCCGATCGAATAGGCTCACTGCTTCGTTCAAGCCGCTGCTGCTGAGGCCGATTCCTCACTGTGTTAAACTGTGTGAGGGAACAAAAAACCTCCGTAACTCCGTTCAGCGAATCGTTTGGCAGATTTGGGAAGAAGATTCGAGATCAGCGTCCGAAACCACATACCATGATACTTGTCTCATTTCATATGGCCACTTCGACCCTTCATCCTTCCCTAGTAAGTCAAATCATTCCGAATGGGAAAATACACTGTACAAAGAGGAACTGTATATTAGAAAGCGTTCATAGTTTGCGACCACTTTTAAAGGCAGAATTTACGATGAAAAGTTAGCTCATTGGAAATAAGGGTAGAGGTGGTCAGTGGAGCAGGGATGAAGAAGAAACCATTTGAAACGGCCCAACCCGAGAAATGGGACCCCTTCCTTGCCCGTTGATTTGCGACTCTCATCGCTGTGCCCTCTTCAACACTACGCTCTCTCTGCTATCTAATCACTCGCCACGTATAGACCTGCGGCGAGTGATTAGATAGTCGGTGGGCGTACCCCGCCAACCGCGCCAAGAGTGAGCCATGCTAGATCGCCGAGGTCAAATCTTTCGCTGCCAATTGCGCGTCGGTCAGCACCCTCAGGAGGTCCGCCTGTCTCCCATGCAAAGAATTTTCCCGGAAAATTCTTGCATTCTTTCTCAACATGAATATGTCAGTTGTGACTAGAGACAACACACAAAGTTTCACGCACGAAGATTCGGTTTCCGAAGAGAAACAAACTACGAAAACCACACTCTATGGACAGTCGAAGGTAGGTCGCGCGGCGCCAAAGGCGGGGCATGGAAAGAAACGGGCCTTGTTTCGACGCCGCATTGGAAGAATCGTGTCAACGTGTGCGATTATGGAGAATAGAGACAATTATGCGATTATGAAGTAGAAGTATGAGATATCAGGGAAATAGGTCGAAAGGTCAAAAAAGATTCTAGTGACAGCACTCCGTAACCCAGTGGAAGCGTTCCCACCGCCAGCATTTGTGACAGATGTCGGCGGGAATTTGAACGCGTAACAGTCCTTCCAGTTTTTCGAATTGTTTACAAAAACAAAATTTTGTTCTTTTCGTTCTTATCGTGAACGATGGGTCTCAAGCCAGTGATTTATGGGTGATCCAGAATCATTGTTCTTCCGGGAAGGACTCCTTTAATGACAAATTTGAATATTCAGCGAATCGACTTTTCCAATCATCGCGGTATGCAGTCACATGCTTCATTTTTTCGCTATCTTACTCGGTCACCCCTTCCTTTCGATCCCTCATCACCATAATTTTTTTAGTTTCATTGTTATACAAACCGAATGTATTTTGGAAGCTATTTCATTGCTTTTCTCTACAGTAATACGTGAGACATAAAATTCTATCGTATCACCTTCATGTGGGCTTTCTGGGAAAAAACTTCGGTTACGGTGGTCGACTAGTGAAAGGTTCAAATATGTGCTCTCCAGCACCACTAGTTTTTCTGAAGGAACCGTTTGAAACGCTAGCTAGCTAATC
>MU868539.1:0-23006 GCA_036418205.1 Ostertagia ostertagi
GCTATCGTCCCCCATTTAGGCGGGAGGGACACAGAATTTCGTTAAAGGAATCTTTCGCGGAAAAAAGCCCCCACCCCCATTAAAAACGATACCCTTAGGCCCCTAGCCTCATGAGCATAGCAAAAAGAACGGAACATAAGCGTTAGTTTCGATAATACTAATCCTACACACAAGACAAAATGATCACTCTTTCCGTGGAAGATTCCTTTAAGGTATCGTTTTCTGTGGTAATGAGGGCGGAGCTTTTTCCGTGGAGGATTCCTTCAAAGGGCTTCTCACTTACTGGTTGGTGCTCCATCGACCCTCTATTGCGGGACATTGTATCCCCCTTATGGTAGTTGCTCTGGGTGTCTGTAATGTAGAAAAACAGAGGTGTGATAGAATCCCGGCGCAACCTCGCCTTCCCCAACCCTCGTAGAGTATCGAGGGAGGGGGCGCACCTCCCTGGGGTAAGGATAGCATCACCTGTATCACCTGTCGTCCCGTTGATCGTCGATTTGCTCGAGCGGGCGCCAGCAACGTCTCCATTCGTCCCTGTCGCGTGCTAGAGTGGTCCAGTGGATCCTCCTTGCTCGAGGGACACGAAGTCCATCATTCCTTTCGTTCAGAGCTTTCGTGAAGAAGTCTGACCATCGGGCCGGCGGTCGTCCAGGTGTTCGTTTGACGTCCCGAGGGATCCAGTCGGTAACCGCTCTGGTCCAACGGTCATCGCAAAATCGCATGACGTGTCCGGCCCACCTTATCTTCGATTCCTTGGCGAAAACGGCAGCGTCCCTGATCTTCGATCGTTGGCGTAGTTCGAACTCCGGATTCCCCTCTGCACTTGCGTGTATAGGGTTACTCCTAGCATCGTCCTCTCGACAGCGCGTTGGATAACGCTGACCGCATGCTCGTCCTGCCTGCGCAGAGTCCAAGTCTCTGAGGCGTAGGTTAGGGCAGGAAGGACAGCGGAATCGAAGAGGTGGGCACGGAGCCGGATGTTCTTCGTCTTCTTCACTACTCCCTCGATGTTCTTGAACGCTCCCCAAGCCGCTCGTTTCCTCCTGCTCAGCTCTGGAGCTAGATCGTTCATCATATTGATTTCCCGACCTAGGTACACGTAGCTGGAGCATTCGGTGATGTTCGTTCCGTTGAGCGTGAATGGGGCATCAGGAACCAATCCGTTTCTCATAAACATCGTCTTCGTTAGGTTTTTGTTTCAGGTGTTTCAGCCTGCAGACCACCCGTTGAGGATAGCATACGGCCACAAATCGCGAGGCTATTTTCAGCCAAGAATTATATCGCAATGAGAGTTTAGTCAACGAAACAGTCTCTGACGGGCAGGCGCCCAGGCAAGTGTGTTACTTCATCTTTCGGCCCTCATGGAGCGCATCCTATACTCTCCCAGGGGACGGTGTACCCCGCGGAGTCCTGTCTTTCGCTTACAGCGAGACAGAGTTGCGTCAGAAGACCCGGCCAATTGACAGTGTATGTCTGTAGCTGTCCACCCTGGTTTGAACCACTTCTTTTGTCTCCATGGGCGCGCCGTGCTATATTTGTCCGCGAAACGCTTGTGATGGCTGATCCTGATGATACAACTCAGTCTCCCCACCATGGATAGGAATCAGCGGGAGGTGGACGTCGTTCGCCTGGAAGATAGAACACATCGCCTGGAGGAGGCGTAAAGAAAAAGCTCACGCGGCGCGGTGCGAGCGCGTACGCAGTGACCGTCACAGCGCGGCAAGCGTGACAAGAGACGCGCGATGTAATTCGTCACTTCGGCTCGAATGAGAGGGTTGCTAGTTGTGCGTACACCCAGTGCCCGAGAGCGAAATTTGCATACCGTATAGGTACAGCTCTCGCGCTTTGGAATTAGGATTTTATGAGAATGTGAGGGAAAGCAACGCCTTCACGTAAAAAACCCTAAGCATAATGCGCCAATAACCCATTTTGAAAGTTATTTCAATTAACGGTCCATCTCTCTTGCTGATTCTGTTTATCACACATTAAAGCTTTAGACTAACGTGTTAAAGTGTTGGCGCTAGTCCTTGCTTGACCACTCACTGCCGCTATGACAGAAATGTGACGCAACCCGCCCGCGCTCGCGTCCGCTCCGCCGTTGCGCTAATCCATGGCCCCTCTGAGTCAGTCTTGTCACATCTAGTTCTTTTGCTTCCTTGCGTCTCCTTCACAAGGCAAGACACCTGACACCAATGCTCAAACTTTGCCAAAAGTTAAGGCTCATTAACTCCTTCGCCCCCACCCTCCTAAAATGTCCTCACTCCCCCGGGCTGGAAGAGAGGCTTAGCCCGTTGACCGATAATGCACCTTTAAGCGATCTAGCATGAAATACCAAAAGGGTAGAAAAGCGGCAAAGAGTTAGTGGTTATCGATTGCCATGGCGTCTTGCTAGACCATACAGAAGACACCAATCGAGATAAGCCGTTTGGACAGAGCGAGCACCCGAAGTAAGGCGTGAATTATATTGTTCTGCTGTAGTCACGTACAATGCGCGACGCATTGACGCGTTGAAACGTGTGCTCGCCCTCGTTTTCTCTGCGCTCTCAACGAAGAGAGAACGCGTCGAGCAAACTCGCCAACTGTACTAAGCGCCGTTCATATAGGAGGTGGAGGATGGACACACGCTCGCGCGCGGCGCTCAGGCTCCCGCCCGCGCGGCGGAGCGTACGCTGCGACGCTCGACCATTTGGATTGCTGCCCTGGACCGAAGGGGTAGCGTCGTTGTTGGCATGACCTTCAGAATGGCTACCGCAGAAAGCGCGTCGCTGCGAGCGCAATGTACGTGATTGCGGCAGGAACGTCGTAATTCACGCCTTACTTCAGGTGCTCGCTCTGTCCAAACGGCTTATCTCATACCATTTCCGCCTACGTTTCGAGTCTACGGTATTCTAAAAATACGGCATGCCCATACCCGCTCGTATTGTACCTGCTACCTTCTGATCGGAGGCGAGCCTGGTGTAGCGCTAACGGGAATTTGTTAAGTTTTTAAACGCATTTTATAAAGAGTTCGTGCCAGCAAGCTTTGGAATCAGGTTTTGGGACATGGAACACTTACTACATGAGGTTCATGGCGGTTGGGCTCGAGTTTACATAGCTGATGCAACAAAAAATGCCACGAAGAAGAAATCTCCTCTCCCTCGATGGACTAATTCAGTGCAGCTTTCTGGGTGCAATGTAAGTGGGATGAGCACGCCGATTTTGAATATGGAAGAGAGAATGCACATCCTCGTTAGGCTTAGTCCGTCGATTCTCATAAGGTCGCAGCAGTGCACCGCAGTCTACACATACATTTCGCGCCTACCGTATTCGGAAATAGGGCGCGCCCATTCCACCTGTATTGCACCCGGCAGCATTCCATGGTTAAGGTCGTCAACAACTCTATCATTGTAATCGATAGGCGTTAAAAATTACAGTGCTTGTGTCGAGCAGTACCCTTCCCTTGTCCTTTTCCCTCTCCTCCCCGTCCCAAACACCACTCCGAAGTGATCCATCGATTCATCAGTGTGATCATTCCTGAAAGTGGCCAACGCCGACTCAAGGTGTGCTAGTTTTTTTTTCGCTCTTGGAGTTCTTCCCAATCTTTCTCAAACAGGATGCGATTCTTTTACTTTCATAACACCCTGTTCCCTATCGATTGATCAGTTACGATGAAATTGCGTTTCCATTTACGTATAACAGCGTATTTTATGTGATTTTTAAGCCACTATCACGTTTTTTTCTCCTGATTCCTGTGATGACGTTTTTCACCATTACTGTCAACAATTCTTCGATCATTCTACATTTAAATATTCTGTCATGATCTAAAGATGTGTATCCTTTTTATTCCTTGTGTATCTTCTATATTACCGTTTACTCTGCCGTCCAATATTTATTGTTACTGTCAATCTCTGACGAACGTCTTTTTTATTACGACTCTTTATCATCTCACCAGCTTTGTTAACCTAGCTGCCGCTGGCTCAAAGTGAAACCAGTCAACCTGAGGAAAATTGGATTCCACACTCGATTTCGATAAATTTGTTCAGTACAAAAATATCTAAGATACAAATGCGATTGACTGCCCAAATTAGACCCTATAACCTCATTTCACTTGTCGTATTGCCCACGGTGTGGTTCGCTAGGAAAAAAGCGACTTTAACGTTTCGTAGCGCGCAACTTTTTTCGCTGCGGGAACCCGGGAACCTCGGGTCCATCCATGATCAGAGATGGACCTGGGGTTCCCGCAGCGAAAAAAAAAAAGTTCCGCGCTGCGGAACGAGGAAAATTCGCTTTCTGTCTTAGTGAACCGCACCTTTGCCAACGCAGTCTGGTCTAGGACATACGCCAGCGTTATAAAAAAAGACCAAATAAGCTGAAATGTGAATGAAACTTCGTAGAAACATTGATTCAAATATCAACGTAAGATTCTAAAGGCAGAGGCAACAATTTTGTCTGACTGAGAAAATTCGCTCGGCCTATCCCGCAAAATTACACTTGCACGCAGGGAGAAATTTATCGGCCTTGTCCAAAATTTTTGTCTGATCAGTTACGCTCTTCCGCGGCGACATTCACACTCATCATGCGCGAGCCGTCTGTGCTATCCGCGCGTACGTTCGTTCTCGGCACTACTCGCGCACAGCAGAGGTCGAGGATTCCTCGACCGTTGTACGGGCTGCATTATAAATTTCTGCTTGACGAAATTATTTATTAGGTTGGAAAGAAAGTCCTGCAACACTTTTTCAAATTTCTTGATTTTAATTTTATCTTTTTCGTTTACAACTTCTGACCAATTCAATATCTACCATAAGTGTCCACCACGTATCTCCAATGTACAGAACAGAAAATTTCTCAATGCTTCTCTTCTCCTCCAAAACGTGGTGGGGAGCGGGAAAAAAAGCAGATGACCTCGCTTTTAAATTTTAAAAAGTTGATCGTTAAATCATTTCGTCATAAAGATGATGATTGAATTCCTGGATAGGTGTAACCATTTACAGCTCGACCAGGGGAATACGCTAAGAGAGGAAGAAATCTTGCCGCAGCTCCAGAATTTCTTACCGGGCTCATTTCGGATCATGGTGATTCGCAATGTCATGAGAAGAACATCATCGCGGTACAAACGCTTTCGGCGAGCTGCCTCAACCAACAGGAGTTCTGCAGCGTAGACCTGCTCCCCCACTTTCTTCACGATTTGGGGCGCGGCCGCGGCGAGCGCGGACGAGTCCACAGTGCCCGCGAACTGTGGTGGTGGAGCGTTTTCAAATTTACCGCACATTTCGCGGGTACATCGTTCGACTCGCTGGTACATTTGTCGATTCGCTGGTGCAACGTTCGATTCGCTGGCGCAACGCTCGGATCCAGCGAATCGCTCGATTCGCAAACTATGACATCGGCCTATAAGTTCAGGAACATAGGCTGTATACCGTAACCCTCTCGACGTTGCACTGGGGCGCGCAATGTCACGTGTCATCGATTTTCCATGTGTGCTCGGCACCCACTTATCGTTTTCTCTGCGTTCTCTCAACGAAGAGAGCACACACGACGGTTCGGCCTCACGTGGGATGAGGCGTCGCGTCAAGGGTGTCCCCCAACAGGCCCACCGCGCGGCGCAGATGCGGCAAAGAGACGAGTTGCAGCGCGTGCTGTGCGATATGAGACGTAGTATGGTACACTCTATTTAACCTGACGCCTAACCGCTACAGTATGCGCTGCGACTCGTCCTTTGCCGCGTCTGCGTCTCTTCCTTCGCCGCGCGGTGGGCCTGTTGGGGGACACCCTCGCGTGAGGGACCACCTCCTTTGCGGAGAGCGCGCAGCGATTACGGTATACGGCCTATCTTCCTAAATTTACAATTTTCTATAGACACACACACGCTTTCAACGCGGAATGTGCCTTCTGGAATTCACAGTGTAGCGGTCGAGTAAACTTGAACAGCAGTGATTTCGGAGAATGCATAAAGTCCAGTCTAGTTCAGCCGAGCTTCAGCTATATCGATCGCCTCGTAGACCTTGTCAGTGTAAGGCCGATGTCATAGTTTGCGAATCGCTGGATCCGAGCGTTGCGCCAGCGAATCGAACGTTGCACCAGCGAATCGAACGATTGCACCAGCGAGTCGAACTATGTACCAGCGAGTCGAACGATGTACCAGCGACTCAATAGTGGCGGGACCCAACGTTCAAAGGAAGCCCGCCACTTTCAAACAGTGTCACGTGACAGTGGACCCTTTTTGAAAGTGGCGGGACTTGACAGTGGACACTGTTTGAAAGTGGCGGGCTTCCTTTGAACGTTGGGTCCCACTATTGAGTCGCTGGTACCTAGTTCGACTCGCTGGTGCAACGTTCGATTCGCTGGCGCAACGCTCGGATCCAGCGATTCGCTAGCGAACTATGGCATCTCCCTAACACTACGTGGTACAATGTGGTTCGTATCGCTGGTGAACTCAAGATTTCGGCTAATTGGTGATAAAGATGTCACCATCAGAACTAATGAGCATTAGGCCGCGTTCATAGTTCGCGACTCGGAGATTAGGATAGTAGGCGACAGGATATTAGGATAGTAGTAGAGTAGGAGATTGCGCTGACAAGATTGGATACGTATCGATTGAAATCGCTGGAGAGTAGTAGATTGGGCGACTTCAAGCGAATAGATCAATACATATCTAATCTTGTCAGCGCACTATCCTAATCTACTACTATCCTAATCTCCTACTCTACTACTATCCTACTATCGTAATATTGCAATCGGTGCTAAGTGGGGTGGGGGAGGGACCACGCGGCGGCGCGGCGCTCTGCTCGCGCAAGTTCAGAAATGCGTGAGCTAGGGGGAGGTAGGCAGTCCAAGGGGGTGGGGGTGCATATCTAATTTTGTCAGCGCAATCTCCTACTCTACTACTATCCTAATCTACTACTATCCTAATCTCGTCAATACATATGTTTTTCATTGTCGCGTACTATCCTAATCTCCGGAGTCGCGAACTATGAACGCGATCTAACAAAGTGAGTATCTTAGTGTGTTCCATTTCAAACGTGGTCTCACGGTTTGCGAAGTTAGTGTAACATGTGCTCATCAAACGCAGTACGCAGTGCCTTTTACAGTTGTGGTATAGGTGAAGGGGTGGAGGTGCAAAAAAGGATATTCTGCCTATGTCGCAAAACGTTTTTTTTTCTCGTCGCAAAGATAGTCTTGGGAAGTTCTTCAACCGAATGATTTTCGAGTGTCCCTCCATTAGTAGACGCAGGCCCTCCTTCACTGCCCTCACCGTCTACAGATAAGAAATCATCTACCATTGTTGTCAAGCTCGAAGAGGACCTACCATGACTGCTCCAGCCTGAGGCCCTTACATAATTGAACATATTCTCAATTTGATTGTTTCCTACAGACATTAGCTTTGCCTATGCAAACCCTCTTGAAATCCACGATCCTTCTCATTATGGTTATCTAAATCTGTGGTGTAGGGCGACGTGAAATAAGCTCTTCCTTGACTCCACAGCTCTCATTGATGGTATACAGTTTTGGCATTGCCACTGGATTCAGTGTTAGTACGTGCCTTAGAAAGGATCACCACTGTGACTCTTTCATTTTTAAGAATACCAGGTTTGCTCCGCCCGCTATCGCGCGCATCACAGGGTAGGGAGGAACCACGGAATAGCAGCATGACGTACTCCATTAACCACCTCACTATTGAATGTGTTATACCTCCTTATACCCCTTCTCTCCGGCGCATGGCAGCACCATGTTCTCCCTCCCTTTCTCCTCTCTCCCCACTTCCCTTCCCTCTCTACCCCCTCTCCCTCCTGCTTTCCCCCTCTACCACTAGCCGACTTCCGCTGCCCCGGTCAGCACCTAGTAGCGTGAGGTGAGTGCCGATCCGCTGCTTTTGTAGCCATTGTGTGTGTTCTCACAATAACCACATCTTGTTAGAATAACTCTTGAAAACGGTCGTTCTCTCTCAGTCTCTTCTCCCCCCCCTCCCCCTCATACCCTCACCTCGTCACGGCGCATGACAGCGCCATGTTTTCCCTCCCTTTCTCTCCCTCCTTCTCCCCTCTTTCTCTGTCTCCCTCTTCCAGCCTCCCCTTCTCCCCCTCCCTTCCCTCCTTCCCCTACCCCCCTCCCCTCCCCCGCTCATCCGGCTGCCACGGCAGCACCATGTAGAATGAGACTGAGTGTGCTCGATCGGTGTTTATATAGCCGCTGTGGTGTTATCATGATCATGACATCAACATCACGAAGTGTTGCCCTTCGTACTCCCTGGTTTTGTGAGCGGTTGGTCCGGACGGACAGAACGACACACGCACACACACACGACAAACCGACACACCAAATCTGGGACGGTAGCAAAGTACCCTTAACTCGCAATCAGAAGTAACGATCGGAGATTCTAAGCAAAGAATAAAGAATGGAGAGTGCGATCCAGCCCAGATCAAGCAAGAGCTTCCTACTTTAGATTTCAGACGACAAAATATCAGGAAACGAATAAATAAGAAAAAAAAGGTTGCAAAAGTACCTGAAGATTATGGATCGCAGCTGCATTCTTTGATTCCTAACAGGTTGAGCTGGTCAGAGAAGAAAAAAGAGCACGGGATTGAGGAGGCGCAGTCACCACGTCTGACACGTATGACCCTCCAGTGTAAAAAGTGCTTCGGAGTACTTTTTAGTGAAGGATCAACGTGGCCTCTGCGTCTCTTTAACCCCACAGTATTTTTTTTCTCTGATTAGTTAGGAATTAGGTTTACAAGTTAACTGTCTAACTTCAAGTCAAATTGGTTTTTTTGGTTATGATCTAACTGTAGGTTAAACAAGACTTAATGTGTTGAGAAGCGCTCTGAACCAGTTATCTAAACTGACTTTGGTCTGAGCTAATCTCGACACGTTAAGTGTGAATTAATGAAGGTTTGCTACCGTCCCTGGTTTATAGCAATGATGAGTGATATTAGGGGATGACTATCCACTAGCCGGGCGGCAATGCCTGAGCATTATCTGAGTGGTTCCATTTTCAAGACGATTCAGATCGCGCGGGGTACGATCTTTCTCATTATGGTTATCTCAGTCTGTGGTGCAGTGCGTCGTAAAGTAGTGCACTTGATATCTGTGAAGCGGAAGAAGGGGTTGCAGGATAAGTCCAGTCCAAGAAGGATTGTCGATGATTGAAGATTGGGGGTTAACCCTGCGTTGCACAAATTCCGAAGTTTCCACCCCCCCCCCTTCGGAGCGTATCACTACGACCCTCGTAGCTATTTGTCGTATTGCAATGTTGTATGTTCCCATTTTCGTTTTTGGTCCGCCCCCTCGTTCTTTCTGGGGGGTATTTTCAATCATTCTATGATAATGCTTCATCGACAATGATGTATCAAGAGAATTCAACTGATATCAATTTTCATTCCTTGCCACTTCTTCCAACAGCACGTACCTTCTTTGCCCCAATCGTATAAGATTGCGCCCATCCAGCGCGCGAGAATTTATCAGCGTTTCGGTTTTCATCTGGGTACCAATCATGGATCCACTAAACGCTCCAAGGTAAGGAACCGAATGCACTCATTCTGGATGGGAAGGCCGTGTTTCCGAGACGGCCACGAGCAATGTCAGCATGGTGCGCAACAGAATTTGGTGGCACTTCGCGCCACTCCGCGTCTACCGGATTGTCACGAGAGATGGGATCATGTTAATTTAGATCATGAGAATTCCAAAGCAAGTTGCCATCTTAAGATTTAAAAAAAAACATTGTTTGATCTTTCATAAGAAAGGGATTTCCATAAGGGCAAGGGTGCTGAACTGGGTCAGTTGGAGCAAATTTTGTCGAATTCATCACTTTCAACGAGTTGGTCAGCATTTCAGATTCTATTAAATGGCTGTAGAATTGATTCTGCAAGCTGAAACTTGCATGGAACTTTACATTTTTGGGGATTATTTTGAAGAATTGCTTCAGAATACGTAGAACGGATTCTACGCACTACCTTGCGTGCCACCGCCGATGGTTCCTCACTGCTTCTCAAGGCCCGTATAAGTGCCAACGAAGGAATTTCTGAGATTTGGCAGATGTTTACGATTCATTATTGAACAGTGAACGTTACTGCATTTTTGGCTTCCTGGAATTGTGGCGTGTTCATTCTAGGCGACTCGAAATCGCTGTCTCCGTAATTTTGGCGCACCCTGTAGTAGCAGACGTGAAAGAGGTTGCAATTGCAGCACGATAGATATGATACTGTTGTCTTCATCGTCCGATTATCATTCTTAAGTGCCTCTCTTTCAAAGCGGCCGTATCTTTCTATCTTATGTTATCGCGTTTTCCACGATGTTGCGCTCGTCCAACCATCTATTTCAGATCTTATGAGTTAACAAACTTTACCCGTAACTCAGAACTGTTGCGAGAATTTTGACAGCGCCCTTCGCAGAGCTACTAGATGCATCGCGACGGATCAGTGCGCATACAAAATGCAGCATTCAATATCTTTGGTAGGAGGCTATCTCAGGCATTCAGAATTGCTCTTTTCTCCCTACAACATGTTCATCGAGCGACTCTGTTTGCCCAGTGAGCGCGATCCTTCTCGTTACGCCTGGTTGAACCCATAAGCAGTGTACACTAAAATGTATGGGGAAGGGAAGGTGGAACGTGGGGTTTTGGAAAGCCTCCACTCTATAGAGATTTTGCAGCCTCGTTCTCGTACATGTTTGCACCATGTTGGTCGAAGTGATCTCGAATGGAGGTGAGTGCTCTTTGAGAAGATGTTTCAGAACGAGCGAACAAACGTGTTCTGATACAACAAATTTTGTTTACTATAGTCTCCACGTTATCCCTTGTTGGAACCTCGGCATGATCGGTTAAATTGTTATGTTCTTCTGTGCCACACGAGGTTGATAAATGGAACCTTTTATTAAGTGGCCTGACGTTTCGACCTTTTCGTCTTCTTCAGAGGCCAAAGGTTCCACTAGTTTTGCGGAGCATCAGCTCGCGCCCTGTCAGTAATATTAGTATGGGCAAATAGACCTCACTGAAGTCTCAAACTGTATATCGTTCGAGGACTGTCATAAAGCACGTAGCCCATATTCATAAATCACACTCAGACACAAAAGGCAGAAAGTCACTGGTAATCGACAAACACTCGTTTCGATTATTCATTCGAGGTTTTCTTGCGAAAATCCAGAATGACTCTAATACTTTCCTAGCTGAGATTTCCTTCTCGAACGCCAGAATGGAACACTTTACATCAAAGTCGTTTCCGTTATGCTGCTCAATCTTATGCTTGCCCAGTGGGGTTGTCATTGTAGCCACGCCTTTTGCCAGCAAGGGTTTCTAAAAGGTTCCATTTATCAACCTCGTGTGGCACAGAAGAACATAACAATTTGTTTACTACATCGTTTTGGAATTTCAGAGCCGAAACTGCACGTGGATTATAAGTATGTCCCGCGGCCTGATCGCCACGCCCTTATATCGTGGAGAGTAGATCTGCCCTCGTCATCGGCTCGGGGTGTTTTCAGCTACAGAATAAACGACGTGCAAAGAGGACTTTTAGTGTAGTGACAGTGCGAAACCTTACCAAAAAGGTGTTCACCAGGGCACACCTTTTCCAAATATCAGGATCAGGGACACCTGCAAAATTCACAAAAATAGACCACAGGACCGCGGCCTATCCCTCCTACGATCCCTGAATACCAGAAAAGTGTCCAATTTCCTTGTGGAGACAGCCTTGCATTTTGAGTTGATGTTTCGAAGTTTATGTAAAGTGTTTTAGCGAGAACAGTGGATGTCATGTCCATAATTAGGATTATCAGCAAACTTAATAAGTATTCTTTGACCGAAAGACTGATGAAAAAATACTACAAAACCAGAAGCAAAACGGCATCGTGGTCCCGAAAGGCATCATAAGATCCCACATGATGGTGTCCACTCTGGAAACGGATGTCATATTCGTGGATATTCATTTCACTCACGCTCATTGTGCAGAAGATAGAAAATTTTTGATCAAGTAGCCACCAAGCAGCAGGGGAATGGTACGGGAGTGAGAAACGATCTCCTCGTCGTCTACTCTAGATCCTGCCCCGCAATGAATAATGGTAGACACCGAAGTTTGTGATGGCCGAGAGGTAACGCACGATGACGAGGTCTCTGGGATCATCTCCTCGTCAAATAATGACAGATTGCACTCGCGGCATGTACTGGAGGGCTTCTTTTCGATAGCTGGATAGTTTCAAGGACACAGCGTGATGTGAGACGCGCTCAGGGGAGCGGAACCTCGGTTCTGTGTTGATCAGTGTGACCTCCCCTACTTCACCGCGCCGAATTTGTCTCCATACCAAACGGAGGCACATAATGGGTTAATGCTACAATACCGCCACTAACTTTTGAAATTTCTCCGCTGAGCGACGGATTTGCAGCGTCGCAAAGCGTCGCCCCTTCATAACTCCCCCCAAAGCGGGTCAAAAGATTGGTGCTCTACACCATTGGACTCGTCTCTCTGTGGCGAGTCTAACCATGTGGAAAACTACGGTACTCGCCGTAAAAAATCGAAAAAAACACGCGAAAAACGCAAATTCGCGTTTCTTTTTCGTTTTTTCGTTATAACTCGCTTCAAAATTTAGATTTTCGAAATCTGAAAAAAGCGTTGAACTCAGCTCGTCGAGTTCTATAAGAATGTGCTTTTAAACTTTTGGAAAGCCTTACTTCAGATTGCGCCATGCACTCGAGCTTTGGCTCGAGAAAAAATTGTTTGAATGTGGTGCGCATATAATCCCGCTTATGCATCATGATCGTTCTTCAGAGAGATGGGTCTCAGCAGTTGCCCCAGAACGCGCCGCGTATTCAACATCGTCCATTGTATTGTGAATGGATCGATTGCTTTTTTCCAGATTTCATGGTCCCTATTCCACAGCGGCGCGTTAAATGACTTAACACGTAGTCCCTGCGCTCAACATCTCCTCCTCTCGTGTTCAAATGGAAATCATAGATCAATTCTCGGCTGGACAGTTAGCCTATCTGGTGAAATTTTCCAATGTTTGAGCGAAGGTTTTTCCGAAATCTGAGGAGGTAGCGGGGAAATTTCTTCTTATTTGTAGAGTACGCTTACTTGTGTGTAGAAATAAGATCACACACTAGCTTGCAGATGACCGCTCCCTGCGTGCTGTGGCCATGAACATGCCTCCTCGTCATGCCCTAGCCTATTTGGTGAAATTTTCCAATGTTTGAGCGAAGGTTTTTCCGAAAACTGAGGAGGTAGAGGGGAAATCTCTTTACTGTTGTAGAGTACGCTTACTTGAGTGTAGAAATAAGATGACATACTTGCTTGTAGACGAGCGCTTCCGCCGTGCTGTGGCTGTGAAAATGCCTCGTCATGCCCTTGTGGAAAGATCAGATTTTTTGCATTTCCAGATGAACTCGCAGACCTGAGATGTGCCCCATTGGATTCCCCGTGAAAAATGCTATCGAATGTTATGCATTACTCCTCCTTTCGTTTTTCACCGTTTTCGGCCTTTTCCTTATCGCCGATCGCCTTCCTCACCAGGAAGGTCTTTCAGGGCGTGACGAGCTTTTTGAAAACGGTCTTTTGCATGATATAGGGGCAGATGCGGGAACCACAGAACCATGTTTAATTTTTCCTGAACGGCCCTCTGAATACCAGAAAAGGAGGTCCCTAGTTCGATTCCTCTGGTGACAAATTTTTGCATTTCGAGTTGACGTTCCAAAATTCGCGCAAAATGGAGTTCTGATTGTTCTGGTTGGTTCTAACTCCATTTTGCGCGAATTTTGGCACGTCAACTCGAAATGCAAAAATTTGTTACCACGAGGAATCGAACTAGGGACCTCCTTTTCTGGTATTCAGAGGGCCGTTCAGGAAAAATTAAACATGGTTCTGTGGTCCCCGCATCTGCCCCTATATCATGCAAAAGACCGTTTTCAAAAAGCTCGTCACGCCCTGAAAGACCTTCCTGGTGAGGAAGGCGATCGGCGATAAGGAAAAGGCCGAAAACGGTGAAAAACGAAAGTTTCAAGTGGGAACTGAGATGTATATCGTTCGATAGCATTTTGCATGGAGAAATCGAATGGTGTACACCACAGCTCCGTAGAGCCACCTGGAAGACCAAAAAATCTGGTTTTATTTCAGGGCATGACGGAGAGCGATGTTTGAGGCCACACCAGGGAAGAAACACTCGCTCAAGCCCGAGTGTATCATCTTTTTCCAACATACAAGTAAACTTACTCTACGATAGGGAAGAGAGTTCGTCCCTCCCTTCTCGAATTTCCTCAAAACATCCCTTCGAAAATTGGGAAATGTCACAAAATGGATCTAGTGGCAGGTAAACTAGATGTTCTCCAGAAAGTGAGTTGTATACCGTTCGACAGTATTTTTATGGGGAATTGAATGGTGCACATCTCAGTCTTCTATGTTCATCTGGAGAACCAAAAAAATCTGATCATATCGCAAGGGCATGACGAGGTGTGATGTTTGGGGTCACACTACGGAAGGAAGACTCACCTGCCACCAAGGTTTCTATGTAATTCCTACAGACAAGTGACCGTAGTCTACGACAGTAGAGGAAATTCGTCGCTGCCTTCACAGCTTTCTACATAACATCTGCTCTAAACATGGAACATGTCGCAAAAAATGGGGCGAGGTGTGATGTTTGGGGCCACACTACGAGAATGAATGTCATATTCGTAATCAGGGCATCGAATTACCCCAATAGGCAAAGTTTCGACGAAAAATGAAACTTTGAGATTTTGGGGCAGTAATAGTGGAATAATGATGCCCAATTCGGCAATAGGGGAAGGCTGAAAACGGTGAAAAACCAAAGTTTCAACTGGGAGGAGTAATGCATATCATTCGATAGCATTTTTCACGGGGAATCCAATGGGGCACATCTCAGGTCTGCGAGTTCATCTGGAAATGCAAAAAATCTGATCTTTCCACAAGGGCATGACGAGGAGGCATTTTCACAGCCACAGCACGGCGGAAGCGCTCGTCTACAAGCAAGTATGTCATCTTATTTCTACACTCAAGTAAGCGTACTCTACAACAGTAAAGAGATTTCCCCTCTACCTCCTCAGTTTTCGGAAAAACCTTCGCTCAAACATTGGAAAATTTCACCAAATAGGCTAGGGCATGACGAGGAGGCATGTTCATGGCCACAGCACGCAGGGAGCGGTCATCTGCAAGCTAGTGCGTGATCTTATTTCTACACACAAGTAAGCGTACTCTACAAATAAGAAGAAATTTCCCCGCTACCTCCTCAGATTTCGGAAAAACCTTCGCTCAAACATTGGAAAATTTCACCAGATAGGCTAACTGTCCAGCCGAGAATTGATCTATGATTTCCATTTGAACACGAGAGGAGGAGATGTTGAGCGCAGGGACTACGTGTTAAGTCATTTAACGCGCCGCTGTGGAATAGGGACCATGAAATCTGGAAAAAAGCAATCGATCCATTCACAATACAATGGACGATGTTGAATACGCGGCGCGTTCTGGGGCAACTGCTGAGACCCATCTCTGAAGAACGATCATGATGCATAAGCGGGATTATATGCGCACCACATTCAAACAGTTTTTTCTCGAGCCAAAGCTCGAGTGCATGGCGCAATCTGAAGTAAGGCTTTCCAAAAGTTTAAAAGCACATTCTTATAGAACTCGACGAGCTGAGTTCAACGCTTTTTTCAGATTTCGAAAATCTCAATTTTGAAGCGAGTTATAACGAAAAAACGAAAAAGAAACGCGAATTCGCGTTTTTCGCGTGTTTTTTTCGATTTTTTACGGCGAGTACCGTAGTTTTCCACATGGTTAGACTCGCCACAGAGAGACGAGTCCAATGGTGTAGAGCACCAATCATTTGACCCGCTTTGGGGGGGGTATGAAGGGTTTAATGGAAAGGGGGGCCGCCCGCTTTGCGACGCGCTGTCAAATCCGTTCGCATCCGCGGAGAAATTTCAAAAGTATGCGGTCATTTGTATGGCTAGTCCATCTCTTCGTTGTTAAGCTAAAATTTCGATTTACTCGAAACTTTGGTTCTTTATGGAGTTATTTATGACCTGGATCATGAACAGGACTTCTACAGGCTGTGGAGGCTTTGGCACTCATCATGAGGCAGCCGATAAAGATGCAAGGCTTCTCGCCATAGGTAGTTGGACCAGAGACCCCCTTTCTTTGTGCCAAATACAGGGTGGCTGAAAAGTATGGGACACGGCTCTCACCGCTTGGTGGCACTGAGTCATTAAGTATTTTCGGATTGTTTCAAAATAAGAGGCTTCATAATTCAAAATTCATCTCAACTCCCTCTATGATGACCACTTTGCATCGATCCATTATCGAGAGACCTCCAAAGTTGCAACTTCGCAGAGCAATTCAGCAATCCTCTTCTATTCTTCGAACATTTTCGCTTCTCTGAAGGTAAGTAGGCTAGGTAAGTAAGGTGCGTTTAGGTACACCTCTCTGCGATTGCGAAAAGTGACAACTTGGAAGATCAAGATTTGTGCACATGCTGAGAATCAGGGCAATCACCTAGAGGAAGATCACTCCCAACGATGAAGCCAGCTGAGTCACATCGCTTTTGATCTTAGGATCTGCCGTCAGTCCTTCCAGAAGAACATGAGGAACAAACTTAATCTGGGGTGTGACCGACTCTGCCTATGCTAATTTTTATTAGAGCCATCCGAATAAAACCCATTGGCTAGATGTAAAAAATTTCTGTGCTAGATTGAGGTGCGCCGCATCTCCCTTACGTTTTGAACAAATTCTCGCATCAAGTTTTCTCGCGACTGTCGAAATCGAAGGCGGTCACTAGAACTAAGCGAAGCTCCGCTGGTGCATATCCTCGGAAAATCAAAATAACTCGAAGGTTTTATAAAAGGGCTGCTGAGGTCCGCTATGTTGTTTTAGATCCGTGAGCATTCTGCTCGATAACCGTTTCCTCTTCAGTGGAATTGGTTTCCTTGATACGCAATCAAATCGATCGAAGCCATTCTGAATGCGCACTTTTCAATCCACCGGACCGAGAATTGTGACATCGTTCTTCACAGGCCATCAATCCGACTCCATTTTTTCCATACGTGGTATTGTTGGAAAGCGAGATCCCAGAAGGCTTCCACTACTTGGTGGATTCTCCAAACGTAGCTCTTCAGAAGGCGTGGGACGACATCGCCGTTGGCTGCTGGCGCACTGCTGGATCTGTCGTTACACGCCAGAAAGCCTCTGTAAAAGAGCCGTCAAACTTAGAGCTCCTGTAGTGCTAGGTGATCGGATAGCTCAACACATGGTCCCATAGAGTTGGTTCATTCATAGTGTCATCATCGTGACCTTTACACTCAAAAACATTGCGTCCTATACTTTTCAGCCACCCTTCTAGCCTTTCAGCCACATCACGCCTTCTACCAGACCACCGAGTCACCTCGCGGATGCAGTGTCAACAGAGACCTTATGACAATGGTCACATCAAAAGCTCTACGTGACTGATTGTGCTGTGGATGATATAAGCCACAATGAAACCGTAAAAATGACAGTTTCAAAGTTAAGCCTTCCTCACCTTTTTTTGGTACTCGGGAGCCATTCAGGAAAAACCTCCCATAGTTCTGTGGTTCCCGCATGCGCACCTATATCATGCAGAAAATCACTTCGAAAAGATTTTGCGCTTCCTGAAGGGCGTTGCTGTATCTTTAGCACCCTTTTCACTCTTATACGGTCACTGGGGTGCCAAAACTCCTCTGTTCCGTGCGTAGCTCACGGGATAAATGCTCCAAAGGTCTAATCATGAACTGCACCTTAGAACTGATAGTAAGGTGCGATGATTCTGATGTAGGCGTTCAGCCTGTTGAGCTTTCTGAGATGGTAGTTGCCATTTGTAAATGCTCATCACTGCAGTCGGAATTAGAGAAGAAATTTCTTTTTCAATGGATTAGCAACCGGTCATTTTACATTTCAGGTACAAAATTACAATAAGAGAGAACCTTTACAAGGGTCAACATTTCCATGATCATCGATGGGTATTTGATTATTTCGATGAACCAATTATTGTCACCAAATCGAATAGGGTTAGCACTCATTGATGTTCTACGAGATTTTTTCTAACAAATCAAAAGTGAGGTGTGGCTATATGCTGTCCTAATGGAGCAATCGGCGGAATGTGGCTCGAGGGGGCCAGTCGCCGAGCGCGCCGCTAAATTGGGACTAAGCCTCGGGCAGGGGAGGAGGAACTCCAGGATCATAGCAATTTTCATCTTCCCAAAGTTCCTGCCCACTCCTAGGCTTAGTACTACAGGGCGCGGACGAGCAGAGATCGCGCGCGGCGACTGGTCCCCCTCGAGCCACATTGCGCCGAGCAATCTAATGAAAAATATGATTGGAGGACCTTTTTGTCTGCTGTGGTATGACTGGTTTTTGTGCAGGTGGCAGCTCAAATTTTTTTTTGGCAGCAGTTTAAATAGTCTACTTGGCCAAAGTACTGGTAGCAAGTTTTGCCTTTTTTAATTAATGAAGACAGTTGACCGCTGCTGAATCAGTGGCCACTTTGCGAAAATATATGAAATGGGCTACCTGTTATTAGAGATAGTTCTCCAACAATCGATGGTGAATGTATTGTCGTCGATCTGCTTCCTGGCACAATTTGATCAAATTTCGAAAAAACTCAAGCTCTTCAGAAACAAGCTTTGATCTTGCAATAAGGGCCCACCGTCCTTCGCTACAAGTACCAACGCAGTGGACGAGGGGAGAAAAACTTGCCATTTTTCTATTCGCAAGTAATTTCAATAAGTAAGCATGAAGGGTTCGAAATTAGAGGATTTTCCACTTTACTAGACAAATTTTCTTCTCTTGACGGCCGTTTTGGAGGGAAAATGATTGCTTGCCTGAATGGTTGGAAATCGCCTGTTTGATATACGACAGCGACCACCTCGCGCATTCTCACCATTTTTCCTACCACTAGAATAGATTTTTTCGAAACATTTTAATAGTGTTAGACACTCTTATTCAAGCTCAGGTCTCTTTTGGTCATTCCTTTTCCTAATAATCCTCCTCACGTATCGGACGTTGATAGTTCATTCTCAACTTCTTGCGTTTAGCCTATAGATAGTTCCATTGCTTTGCAGTCTTCTAGAAGGCTGGTAGAAAAACTGTGAGCCTCGAAGAAACTGTTTGCTTCTCAGGCCAGCTGTTTGCTTTCCAAGCAATCGCATTCCAACTTGAGCAGGTCTTCGTCAGAACTTGTAAAAACAATGCATTCTTCTGCAAACCAATAATTAGCAATAGGCAAACAATTTTGAAGGAAAGCACATACATCTTCCTCATACAATGGTTGAAAAGAAGCGAAATATTCGCGCACGTAATTTTTCGCCACTCTGTACCTTGCACTCTCCCATGCTCAGGCAGAAGCCGGCGCAAGTTTCGCGCTTTTGGGCACTCTCTATTCTCATAGGCAATACTAAGAAATAATTTTCCGCAGATCGTCCTATACCCACCAGCTTCTACTTCAGCGCTCGGATAGCTTTCGATCCTAGCGACGCTGAAAGGAAGCATCAAGGGCTTATCTGGTTACCACAGAGGGTGCCATACGAAGCTCGAAGCACAGATCAGCGGTGGAATGATTAGCGGTTGATAAACTGGTCACATTTGCTTTATAACACACCTTATCCGCTGCTATCACTCTTCATCATCCACTAAAAATACTCTCGTTCTCATCACTACATCATATTTGAATGACAACTCCCTATTGCTTCAGAGCAGCTCGTTACAAACTTCGTGACTAGCATTCTTCTCTACCAATATTTATCGTCATTTTCATATAAAGTCGCTGGACATGATTCAAATCCTTCAAGAACCTTCGATCAGAATTCGAATGAATGTCGAATCCGCTCTCACTCATGCATGCTATCCTTCACCAATTCTCTTCTCGTCTCGCGGAGATCAGTATCTCTCGTGCCTGTGTTTCCGAACCTTCACAGCTTAGAGAAAGGGGCCTCCATTTCCTGGGTTTTTGATGATTTCTTCTCATTATTCTCCTCACTATCGCTCCGATCGCATCGGTCAGCTTCATTCTCCGGCTATTAACAGCAACAGCTTTGTCTTGGGATGTTAGCCGAAACGCACATACAAACCTACGCTCGCGCACACGCGAATAGCTCAAAGGCAAGATTCGGGATAAAATAGGTGTGGAAAAGCGTTCAGTATGAAGCTATAGGTGGGAGGTGGTCTGTAAAAGAGAAGGAAAGCAAACGAAACCACCGATTACCTCCCCTATTTCAGCCACATTCCTTGGGATAGAGAAGAGGCGAATTGGACGAGTTTCACGAACCTAACTCTACTTGCTCCAGTGCCAATGACATTGGATCGCGCTGGGACCGCTGCCTCAAATGCGCCCGCGCTTTTCAAGCAGCGCCACGTGGCAACCGACACAGCGGAAGGGTGGGGCTTGCGGACGAAGGTGTGAGTTGCGGGTTGGACGAGCTCCTTGCGCCTTTGTCGCGCACTTTCAAGCGGCAAAAGGGGCGCGACATCAACACTTGTCCACCTGCCTACTAAGCCCCTTTGAAGGATGGAACAGGCGAGCCCGCCTGAATCGCGGAGTGTGCCTTTAACACGTTGACGACAGCGCGGGGACATATGTAAATCCGCGCTTTGAACGCCACGTCAGACTGTGCGGGGATGTTTCTCCTGCATTTTTTTTCCGCAGATGCACCACCTCTTCAATTTTTTTTGTTTCTATTTTATAGATTGGATATTGATACAACTAAAACGTTGTGATCCATGGGATAGTTAATATGTTTCAGTTTAACAAAGGTTTTCAAAGACTCGAACTTTACACTCACACTGATTCTTGACAAAGAAGTAAAATTGTGAATGGCATTTGAATGTTCGGCAAAAACGTTGAGAACGATAAATTTGCCAAGTTGTAAAAAATTCCTATTTTTATAGCAGAAAAACGTTTGTGAACACTCCTTCAACAAGGTCTTAATTTGATCCATCTTGTACCCCTAAATAGGTATTCATTCTATCGGAACTTCTGCTGGAGTACCCCCTTTGTTTGTGCTTTTATCATGTAAGCTAGCTTAGTCACTGCTCTGTAAAATTGTTTATACGTTCGAACTTGAAAAACGGGCCTCGTTGGACCGCGCGAGGACATGTATGTCGCGACAGATGCGGTCGCAAAATCGCTTCGGTCCCACATAACCAAAAACACCAAAACTCGCGTTGTCATCAGTGTGGGAATCCTTCACGAAAAAATCGTGATTCTATTCCAGCCATAGATCACTGGCTTGGGACTATCATTCGATAAGGGATGAAAAGGACAGGAGAATTGCATTTGCTTTTTGAGAAGTTCGAGAAACCGAAAGGGGTGCGACGGGTTCAAAGTACCGCCGCACTTAAACTCTTTCTGGCCTTTTGACTTAATGCATTTACACCTGACACAGACACCTACTTTAGCCCGTCTTAACCTTGCTGTTCGCATAAGCCTACATAAAGCCTACCCTATGTGGCGGTGTGCGCCACATGGTGGCGCACGCGAAAAATAGGCCGATGTCATAGTTTGCGAATCGAGCGAATCGCTGGATCCGAGCGTTGCGCCAGCGAATCGAACGTTGCACCAGCGAATCGAACTTTGCGCCAGCGAGTCGAACGATGTACCAGCGAGTCGAACTAGGTACCAGCGACTCAATAGTGGCGGGACCCAACGTTTAAAGGAAGCCCGCCACTTTCAAACAGTGTCACGTGACAGTGGACGCTGTTTGAAAGTGGCGGGACTTTGCAGTGGACACTGTTTGAAAGTGGCGGGCTTCCTTTAAACGTTGGGTCCCGCCACTATTGAGTCGCTGGTACCTAGTTCGACTCGCTGGTACATCGTTCGACTCGCTGGCGCAAAGTTCGATTCGCTGGTGCAACGTTCGATTCGCTGGCGCAACGCTCGGATCCAGCGATTCGCTAGCGAATCGCTCGATTCGCAAACTATGACATCGGCCTATGAATTTGGGGACGGCGCGGGGGGGAGGGCGGCCATTACACGTGACCGTCCGTCTAATGGTACGATTGCGTCATCCTGGTGCGTAGCCGCCCCAAAAACGCACTCCTTTACATGGCCCTCCTTTATGGCTTTCCCAAACAATCCTTCACCTTTTGATTTCCATAGTGGTGTAGTTTCGGTGAGCTTAGCTCTCTTCGGAAACAATCTTGCTGCGTGAATCTCCGTGTCAGTTTCCCAGTTGGCATCGAAACGACACAATGTTGGAAAAGATTGCAGAATATTCGTGAAGACTACCCAAAATAACCACGCATACGAATGCGGTTCGGCATGAATACAGTCAATGAGTATACCAACATCCTAGGCTGTTAGGAAGTTTTTCAAATAGTGATGGGTGAACGATTCTATGGGTGCACACGGCAACGAACAAATTGCAATGTATGTTTTCCTCAATGTTGAGAATGCAATCTAATTAACTGAAGCGGTAAGCCACCCAAGCAACAACAAAAAACAGAAAAAATCAACAGCGCATATGCTCCTCCACCGATTACCTCTGGACGACTTCTTGTGTCTCTTTTTGCAATAAAGTACTGGATTCGGATCAGAGAAGTGTTCACGCTTTCCATATTCCTTTACTTCTGGTGGTACATATTTGTGCCATCACATTTTGATAAATGCACTCGACCTTGATGACGGTTTAATGAGTGAGTTTTCCTCAAGAGAAACTAAATGTGTATAAGCAGTGAGAAGACTTCAGTTATAAACATGTTGCCTAGGCTTTTGCAATAATTATTCGAAGTCTCACATTGTTTACTTTGTCTTGCGTAGAACTCAATCTTTGAACCGTCACCAATGTATGTACCATAAGCGCGCATTTACCAAGCTTAGGTGGCACAGGAAAGAAGGTGACAATCTATAGTCCTAAACCAAGAACTTTTGCAAAATGAAACCGAAGCAGTCGTTTAGGTGTATATGGAAGAGCAAATAAGCCGTCGGTTTTTTTTTGTTTTTTGTTGCTTAGGTGGTTTTAGCTTCTCGATCGTCTTAGGTGGATCGCATCCGCAATGTCGAGGAAAACATCGGTCGCGATTTGTTCCCTGCCG
>MU868539.1:32272-54331 GCA_036418205.1 Ostertagia ostertagi
CCATAGAACACATGTGGGAAGAGCTCAAAAGACGTTGTTCCGGCAAATATAGCAGAAACAAAGAAGAAAAGTCCGCTGAACTAGTGAAAGAGTTACGCCATGCAAATGTCTACATCCAAAAAATTATCGGTTCGATGCCTTCGCGCTGCGCCGCTGCCATCAGTAGTCGAGGTTTTCCTACAAAATATTGATGCTTGTAGTATATTGCATTTTGTTATCTCGAATAAAATGGTTTTTCCTAAGCCTATGCTATCCGTGTTCCGCACTGATCTTGAGTTTGATCTCACTAATGTACCGTGAACTAAAGCGCATTGCGGCCAAATAGCCGCAATTATTCACAATATGTCATTGATCAACATACTGCAGTTTCGGTGGATTTCATGCAGTAGGAAAAAAGTTACGCTTGAAAGAGCATTCCACCGAAGACTTTTGAGCGCCACTGTAGCTTGCGAGGCTTCCATGTAAATCATTCAAAAACGTCTAAGCCAGAAACGTGGCGGCCAGAAGCGAACAGCCGAAAACAGCGCCTCAAGCTCCTCCCGGACGAATCACAGTCATACATGGCCATCGCCAAAGCGAATGATCTCGGAAAAAAAAGCTGGCGATGATATTGGCAAATTGCGGCCATCACATGAGTCTAAGCGGACACCAGGGTGGATGCCTTTGATTCATGCCGGCTGAATAGATGATGCGGTGGCGCTTTAGCGGAGAAAGGGGGAGCTAGAAAACGCCCCCATCAATAAAGTTAATGTAAAACTCAGAAACATCCCGACCGTGCCTAGTGTGGAAGGTGTGTGCTGTGTATTTTCTCTTTAAAAGCAACAATCCCAGGACGAATTTGCGGGGTAAATACCGTTGATAATGTAGTTATAGGCGACAATTTGACCGATAGTGACGAAAAAACCAAAGAAAAACGCCGAACAGGGCTTTAAACAGGGACTCCCCTTCTGCCGCTTAGCGATGAGGGAAGACGCGTGTTGGACGAGTTGTCTGAACTTGCCCGCAGTAAATGCGCTCCAGTTGCATAACACTAACATAATTACATAACACTATACATAACATAACAACATTACAACAACAAAAAAGAAACAATTCCAGTGCAACCGGCAGGATCACATTGATTGGTTCAAAGGACAGAGTTCAAATACTCCCTGTGGTCCCAAAACGAGCACGAATGCCTCCGCAGCCAATCACGGCTGGCAAGTGGGTTTACGAAGAATCGCCTGTCTAGCTAAGACGATCTTCTGTCTTAACGACAAGACTTCCATTACAAGTCGAATATAGCCAGCTGGTATATCTTGCAGTAGTGTCCAAGTTCGACTTTGCATGAATCTTGGCATATTTTCAGAATAGAATAGTTTAGTACTGAGCTTCCGACCAAGATTGTCAATAGCTTTATTTGGCCGACGTTTCGGTGCTTTCACCTTCTTCAGAGCCTGGAAAAGTCGAAAGCCATTTAGGAAACTACCCGTCCAAACACTATTTCAACCTACAAGAATCATTCAACAGGGAGTAAACTACTAAAACGATGTCATGGAGGGAGATGAGAACGAACCTTTAGAGATGCTGGCCAGAGAGGTCCACCTGCCACCCCGAGCTGGTAGTAGCGTGGCTTAAAGGCAAGATTCAGGATTAAATTGATGGGGTAATTCCACTCAAATGTGAAAGTAGGGGTGGGAGTGGACCGCCAGTGGAGAAAAAAGGAAAAAATCGTGAAATACACAGGAAATACGAGCCTTTTGCTCTACGCTGCGGAGAAGTTCAAAAGGCCGGCAGGGATGAGAGATAATGTGAGCGCGGAGAGCGGTAGAGAAGTCCGAGTAGAGAGAGCATAGCAGATCAAAGCGACGCAGACAAGATATCGAGCGGTGGGCGGAGCGTGTCGCAACAGGTGGAGCGTGTCAAAGTCCTTAGCGCCTAGCGTCTTAATGACGCGTTTCGATTCAGGAAAGTGGCGCTTCTAGCCACTATGAGGGCTTATTAAGTGGGTCTGAGCCCGAACTTTGCCTTTAAATAGGTAAAGCCTTCAGGTCATTTGCTTTAGGGACCTTCGGAGGGTTGATCATGTAGTCCAAATCACTCCATTCAGTTTCAATTTCAAATATTTGCCCTATCCCCAACCCACTTAGCACCTTCAGATGCACCATTTACTGCAGGATGGCAGTTAACTCCTCGGAAAAAAATTGATTCCACTACACTTCAAATGCGGTTAATAAACTGGTGCCACTTCGACATCGCTAAGGCTGTCTCTCGACTCGTCTTGAAACGATAGACAAGTTGAACTTTAAACGAATGCATTAGTATCCGCTGAGAAGTATTTTATTTCCAGGAGTGTCCGTTCCCAACTACAAAAGTCTGGAAATGGTCAACTTCACGTATAGTGAAACTATCACCGGCATGCTTCATCTCGCTTACATGAAATGGAGAACCATAAATTATGAAGATTCGGAGAAGCCTACGTACAATCTTAGGTCAGTTGCAACAATGTTGTTAATGTTTTTCACAAGTAGAGCACGACATGGAACTGAATGAGATGCTTTTCAAGCATAGACACATATGAGAAGAAATGGAAGCATGATTCGACTGTGTCGTTTGAATATCAGGGACCAAAGAACGATACTCATCACTACGTATGTGTATAAAAGTGGCAAGGAAGTCAAAATGTGACCTTATACTTACAGGAGCTCAATTTAACATATTACTCTTTAAAAGCGCCTAAGGTGAAGATACAGTTATGGCCCGTGAGCGGAACGTACAAAGGATACGGAGCTGAGAAAATCGTACACCTACAATATGCAGGCGAGTCTTAAAGAAATCCCGCCCGTCGTTTGACATTACACCCAATAGGACCGTCGTGAAACTTTCATACCCCAGTTCATAGTAAATGTATACAGATAGAACATCAAAAAAGGCGGTGAAAGTCCATTTTTCTAGTTTTCTCATTTTTCTTACAATTTAGTTACGAAGGTTTTGAATTTAATCTAATCTCTCAGTTTTACAATTTATCGGCTTCCTTATCGAAATTGATGGTAAGTCTCGGCTCCTGTAGAGTACTTATAACAAAATATCTTCAATTTGTATGTAGTACTCGGTGCGGCATCTCAATCAATCCTTACTGTGAAGCGCTACATTTTTCTATCTGTCTTTCTGCCATGAATTTTGATAACATCCAAAAAATGATCTGCATCCACCAGGTCATGTTCGGATAGGTTGCAGTGTGTTCCGAGATGTGCAAAACCAAACATCAGCGCCAGGTAACTTCGTCGACGGTGGGTTGGGCATGCGCCAAATTGGGCGGCTGCCAAGTCGTTGCTTGGGGGAGCGTTTTTTCCTGAGTAGGCAGCGCTCAACGCTTCCAGATCGGACTTGTGAACAGGGTCAACCGTCACGTTCGAACATTTTCGGGATTTTTGCGACCCCCTAGCTCTCGAGGGGGTCCAGTTGCGACCCCCTGTTTTTGTTAATAAGAGTGCTAGACATGAATCCGTTGCGCCAGAAAGCGTCTGCGCCGTCAGAAAGCGTCTGCATTGCGGCGTCAGCCTTGGAGCGCGGCAGGTATCACCCGGGCGCTGGAAGAACGGGACGCGGCGAAGAAAAAATTTTAGAGGGGAATAACTTTCTTGGGACGTACTTTTTTGACTTGTTGAGGTAGATTTTGACTGTGCCTGAGGTGCGCTTTCAGAAAACTACAAGGATTGCCTAACTCTCCGGAAAGTACTTCTGTTAGAAGTGGAAAACCCAAAATTCTAAGAAGGCGCACCTTCAACTTTGAAGGCCCATAAAATCTTTCGTATGCGACATTTTGGAAATCTGTAAAAAGTTTCCTGAAAAAAAAATACACGGTCATCTGAAGAAGTGCTGACGTCATTTGATATCGGGCAACTTCCCCAAGGGTAAAATGCTCAAAGGATCTTGGCTCCCAGATCAAGACGGTTCAAAATCTGCGCTCAGAAAAGCGTGGTTCTTTCGAATTTTAGCATCGTCGACTTAAAATATTTCTCTAACAAAACAGTATAAAAAGTTTAGTGATTGTCCCCTTTTTCAAAAAATTGTCCCGTTCGAACATTTTTCGTGCAAAAGCGAGTTTTTGGGCTTTCAGCGACCATAACTCACTTTTCATTTCTGTGATGCACTTTTTTCATGGGGTGAAAGTACAGGATTTGCTCTTTCTAACAAGCCCCAAACCGTTTTTCAAAGTTCATTTTTCGAGAAAATCACACGTTCGAACATTTTGGGGGGTTTTGCCGAACACTTTTTTTGAAATCGCGAGTTTTTGGGCTTTAAGCGGGCATAACTCACTTCATTTTCATTTCTGTGATGCACTTTTTTCATGGGGTGAAAGTACAGGATTTGCTCTTTCTGACAAGCACCAAACCGTTTTTCAAAATCCATTTTCCGAGAAAATCACACGTTCGAACATTTTGTAGGTTTTTGAGCAGCACATGCGAGTTTTTGAGCTTTCAGCAATAATAACTTCCTTCAAAGAACTTGTTGGGGAGGGGCGAAGACATTTTTGAAGACTACGAGATTTCTGCTTTCTTATGTGTTTTACCGTTGTCTGGAAGAATCGTCCTCAGAAAATTAGGTCCCGAAGAACTTTAATTTCAGCCCCGAGAAGTCAAACCTTTCATAGGGATGCATTCAACTGTTCTTTATTCCTCAAGAAAACACCGTAATTTGCCTAAAACTGTCTCTCTGTGCATAATAAATCGAATCTAATGCGGTCTGCACAAGCAAGTCTTGCCCTCGGATACGCCACGCACGCGCCTGTGGCTGGCAGTCCTCGAAATTGCGACCCCCTTCCGACCAAAATGCGACCCCTTCGTTCGAACAGTTCGAACGGACGGTTGACCCTGCTTGTGAGGTCGCAGCGGTTGATAATGATGCTATTTATGCCGAATTGATCAGAAATGAAAAGAAGCAAAGAAAATCGTCGATAAAGCTCAAAACAAGGATTTCTCTCGAGAAAGGAACGAGCGAGGCCGGACAAGTTGTATGAACTTCTCTGCTCCAGAACTCACCCAACCCGCGCGTACCCCAATTTCTGATTGAAAAGCCCTATATCGCGGAACCACGCGATTAACTGATTGGGCGATCAACCGACGACCACCCAATGTGATCGTGATCGCGCGCCAAAGAGGCTGTAGAAGGCAGCGTAGTGCTAGCCGAGCCAACACCTTCCAATGTTATTTACTCTTCTTCTTGGGCGATATTCTCTTCTAGTAACCTTGCGAACATAGCGATCATGCAATCACGCAATTATTAGTTCCTATTTTGATATGTTGGTTCCTACTGTAATACAATGCTCGTGTGCGATCTTATCTTTACGTTTGCTTTGCAAAAACCCACGAATCTTTGAGTTTCTGTTGTTTGACTTACCTTTTCGTCGCTTTGTTCTGTTTCTTTCTTGTTTCTTACTTAGTAAACGTTTAGTTACCCAAGTTTGAGTTTGAGGCAATCTACAGACCTGCGTGGCACATCATACGCCTCACACACACCACACGACATCCGATCCAAACCGCTCAACCTAAAAATACCTGCGCTGGTGCAGTGCACTTGCGTACATCTAGAGACAACCGTAACTTGCCCATAGGGGTAATTCGATATGCTGATTACGAAAACGACATTCATTTTTAGCGGTGGCGCCATCTGGCGCCAGTTGGCGTCACCTTGTCACGACCCTTGTTTTCACCAAAATCGGTGTAAACTTCTGTATAGGGGTTATTTGGTGCCCTGATTACGAATATGACATTCGTTTTTGGCATTAACGTTGTTCAACGCATATTTCTCGGTTGGAGAGCGCAGACGAGCAGAAAATAGGCGCCAAATAGCGCCAGCGCCGAGAATGAATGTCATATTCGTAATCAGGACACCAAATAACCCCTATACGGAAGTTTACACCAAATTTGGTGAAAACAGGTGTCGTGACAAGGTGACGCCAACTGGCGCCAGATGGCGCCACGCTAAAATGAAAGTCATTTTCGTAATCAGGGCATCGAATTACCTCTAGGCAAATTTACGGTAGTTTCTAAGGTGTACAAATTACACTGCACGAGCGGAGGTGTTTTTACGTGATATCGGCGCAGGCTCATCTACCGAGAATAATAGTATATGAGGCCTCGAGTCGGTATCAGGTCTCAAGAGCCAGTCCATTCTAAAGTGAGGAGTTGGTACCCATGGGCAGGAGGCACGACACTGTCGCGACTCAAAAGTGCGAGGCAACGGCGCTAAGGCCTTGCCTTGTGTGCTGCCGTGCTGCCATCCTTATCAACCACGGCATACGTGGTCTCTGCGCCCTCTCGCGTACGACGTACTATCTCGCGTTTTCCCTCTCCTCGCAGCGCTATGTCTCTCCATCATAGCTGTCACCTGTATCACCTGTCGTCCCGTTGATCATCGAATTGCTCGAGCGGGCGCCAGCAACGTCTCCATTCGTCCCTGTCGCGTGCAAGAGTTGTCCAGTGGACCCTCCTCGCTCGAGGGACACGATGTCCTTCATTCCTTTCGTTCAGAGCTTTCGTGAAGAAGTCTGACCATCGGGCCGGCGGTCGTCCAGGTGTTCGTTTGACGTCCCGAGGGATCCAGTCGGTAACCGCTCTGGTCCAACGGTCATCGCAAAATCGCATGACGTGTCCGGCCCACCTTATCTTCGATTCCTTGGCGAAAACGGCAGCGTCCCTGATCTTCGATCGTTGGCGTAGTTCGGCACTCCGGATTCTCCTAGCATCGTCCTCTCGACAGCGCGTTGGATAACGCTGACCGCATGCTCGTCCTGCCTGCGCAGAGTCCAAGTCTCTGAGGCGTAGGTTAGGGCAGGAAGGACAGCGGAATCGAAGAGGTGGGCACGGAGCCGGATGTTCTTCGTCTTCTTCACTACGTCTTCGTCATAGTCCTTTCCATTTTTCGAATCGTTTACCAAAACCAACCGCAATTTTTTTGCTCTTTTCGTTCTTATTGTGATTGATGGGTCTCAAGCAGGGTCAAGCGAGGCGTCGAGGAAAATTCGGAAATACGACCCCCCCTCTGCCGAAGGCCGAAGTCCATGAAACAACCCTCTTTAAAAGCCGAACTATGAAAAAGTTGTTTAATTCTCCACCAAAACTGCTCATAAAAAAGCCCTGCTACCCCACGTCCACAAAAAAACTCGTTTAAAAAGTACAAAAGTGAAAAAGTCAAAGAATGATCATTAATGACGAGTCCTGTCAAACGAGCAAACGAGAAACGGAGCAAAAAACGTCAAACTAGTCACTAAAAATGGCGTACTATGACAACACCTCTTCTTTGTTTATTTCCTCCACAAGACTTACCAAATTCTAGTACTACACAGATTATGGTTCTCAATTTACACCCCCTTTCGCTCAAAGGAAGCCTTGTAAAAGCCTTCGCCAGCTGTGTGTTGACTGGACTTTGGCGTTGACCGTGGAGCAGCTTATTTACTATTGAAATTTGAACAAATATTCAAATGATTATAACTTTCTTCAAAGTTAACGAATTTTCAATCTGAAAGCAGATTTGGGAGTTTTGTGAAGAGCTTTTTCTAATCAGTACTGAAATTACAGGAAGTTATAAGAAATAACAAATTTAGATCAAATAACGAGGAAAATTCGAGACGAGCACGAGTTTTTACACTTTCCGGAGCAATAACTTGCTTCATTTCCGTCAAATTCAAAAAGTTGATACGTCATACAAAACTAGAAGATTTTCTCTATCAAACGGTCGCTAAAGCAGCTTCATACGTCCAGTACTCAAAAATGGCCACGTTGAGGATTTTTGCAAAATTAACGAGGAAAATTCGTGATGAGTGCGAGTTTTTACGCTTTCCAAAGCCATAACTCCGTTCAAACTCATGCAATCTGGAAAGTTAATACGTCATCATAAACTAGAAGATTTGCTCTTTCTAAGGCAACTAAAACTGCTAAATACGTTCACTATTTAAAAAATGGCCACGTTGAGGATTTTTGCCCGAGTACCGCCGAAAGGTACTTTTTCGCTACATTAGCACTATCCCAACGACTATAGCTCCTTGCAGGAGCGATTACATACTGAAGTAGGAGCAGATTCAAAATCCTCGTGCTTTTCTCTCTGCAAAAAGTGTAAAATTGTTTAGCGGGTCTCAACTTTAAAGGTTACATGCTTGTGAATTTGACGCTGAAGGCTGCGTTTCTTGTTGAATAGTGTACTCCTCTCTGTAATTTAACATGAACTCTTTCAGAACCCTCTTGATTCTTCCTGAATTAAGATTCGTTATCAAGATAGCCGTAGCTGAAGCGCGCGCAACCAACTGGGCCCACTCTGGGATGCGCCGTGTGCTTCACATCTCGTTGGATTTGAGGACCTACTTGAAAGATAAAATATCCCTAGAAAACGTGCGAATTTCGGATCCTTTGACTTGTGTGGTGATGAAACACTAAAGTCACTAAGAATTGCTAAGCGGACACCTCTAAATCACGAAGATTTTGTGTGGACGGAATCAATTGTTATTGGAAATACTCTGGCCTGGTATCGATTCGATCCTTAATGTTTGTCCTCCGACGATGATCCTACTGTATCAATCGGGCCCGATCTCTCCCCAGCGGGCCAATACGACCCCCCCCCTCTGTGACATGTCGAGGATTCCTCAACGCACGCTTGACCCTGGTCTCAAGCAGTGTTTTGGGGTGAGGTAGGGAATCATCTTCACGAGTTGATTAACAAGATCTTTTTTCGTGCCTGACGAACGACCTGACGAGAATCGCCTTTATTTCATACCAAAAATACACTGCTTCGTTGATTGGGAAGAATTTACACATACAATACCGCTCACAGAATGTGAAAAAATGACGGTGATTGACCGTCGCACCTATCAAAGACCGTCGCACTACCATAACTCCGCTGAAAGCGAATGAAACGGAAAAATTTAAACTCCTATAGATACGTCTCCTCACAACGAGTTCCAGGATGTGTTATGGGTCGGGATCGGTTAAGTAGGTCAGCTAGCAGCTAGCGATTGGCTAGCGATCACGAAGGAAAAAAACGAGTAAAAACAAAGTAGTCTTTGGGTAATAACTTATATATCATCGGATAGCATTCATCACGCCGAGTACAACTGTATGAATTTCAACACTAGTTCTGTATTCTCTGTCCGTAAATTTTTTTCAAAGGGTGAGGTATTGTCTCTTATCTAGTTTACCTTAACGTTTGTTCATAAGCCATTATTGCCATTATACGGCACAATATGTCATATTCTTGGAATAACCATTCGAATCGTTGGTCATACATTTCGCTTAAGCGCAATTTCGGAAAGAAAAGAAAAGTGATTGTGCTCGAAGAATTTGACGTATACCGATATTCAGAGCTAAATTATGTAAGAACCGCTTTGCTGCATTCCAATAAACAACAAAGTTGTTGCGCAGTTACATACCTAGTTCAAGATCTTGTAGCCGTTTCGTCGTATTTCCTCCAGACTTTGATGAAATACGCTTTCAAAATTTGGAAATGTCGTAAAATTGAAGGGCTCGTTCGCATCGGGAACGACTGTGAAACATGGATAAAAATGCATCAAAAAAGGAGGAGTGTGCGAGCGGTAGACTACTGTGCACATAAACATGGGATCTAACGAATGGTGTTCTACCTTGAGGTCAGAATTGGATTTTGCCCCAGCTTAAAAGGTAAAGCTGGTGACCTACTTAACCGATCCCGACCCATAACACATCCTGGAACTCGTTGTGAGGAGACGTATCTATAGGAGTTTAAATTTTTCCGTTTCATTCGCTTTCAGCGGAGTTATGGTAGTGCGACGGTCTTTGATAGGTGCGACGGTCAATCACCGTCATTTTTTCACATTCTGTGAGCGGTATTGTAGTGAAGGAATAAAGACGGTGACTGTTTTTCTGACGTATTTCCACAGGCCTTTGGAAATGCCCGGTTTGTTTGAAGAATGTTCGTGATCAAAAAAAAATTCGGTGTTGAATCGGGAAGTCTTCAAGGCTGTTCGAAAGAAGACCTAGTCGACCTTAAGCGCGTCAAATGATTTGGGAACTTTTTTTTCACAGTAAAAGTGGTACATATTACAACTTGTCAAGTTTAAGCGTTCTGCTGCAGTGGACGGGTAGTTTCCAAGAATACACTATCACTGACTCCAGTAACTCTTCATGAGTTTTATGGAGTCATCGAAAAGGCATGATGAGTCCTGACCTTATTATTGGGTCACTGAAGGCACGGCGCAATTAATTTTAATTTTAAAGCTACAAGCCAGAAGATCCCTACTGACGCTCCAAGCTCGACCATTTTTCACACTTAACAAATTTAACCTTTTTCTCTGGTAAAGTTTCTCTGGCTGGTTTGCCATGAATTACTCCTCACACTTACAGGAGACTGGGGATTTTTCCCCATCTTAAACGGATCAGAGATTGACATGCCATGTGAAGGAACTGAAGATTGGTTTTGGGTTTACCAGGCAAGTTCAAAATTCAAAATTCATTGCGATGTTCTTACATTTCTGTAACAACTGTAGTCATTTCCTGTACGAGGACAGACGTGTTCCTCATGTTTGGAAAAAAGTTACACTGAGAAACAGGGTATCGTGTCGAGGACGTGGTCACAGCAGTACGACCCCCTCCCCCAGATCGGGGTCTTGATACGACCCCTCTAACTTTGATTTGATGTGAATAAGCGAGTTCCATCAATGTACAGCAAAGCATTCAGTTGCAGCGCGGTTTATCCGTGGGTCAGATTTGCCGAAACCCCGCTCGAAACCGTCGAAATCTACACTCTCGATGAAAAGGTTCCATTCCCCCATTTCATAACCTTTGGAGCAGTATGTGGTAGGGTTAGATAGAGCTGGATTTGCTACTACCGGGCAATATTGAAATTGATCTAAAATCTTTACACTCGAAGAGATAGGGTCTCTCAAATTTTGTCGAGGCAGCGTCGAGGATGCTGAATTTTTCATGCGAGTTTTTGCCACTTAAAAGGCAATATCTCTAATTTCGTAGGGCCTTGAAAAAGGAAGACAGCTTTGAAAAGCGGAAGGTTTGCGCTTTCCTTTCCTCCTTCAGTCTCCTTTCTTCTACATTTCCTAGTTGAGGAGATATGCGTCGAGGATCTATCGAGGACGGATCCGGCCACCTGAAAATCCGCTCCCTCCTTCACCATTGCAAGTGTAATTCGTTGGCAACTCTCGAAATGTGTCTAGAATAAATTCTCCCAACGTAAGCGACAAGAAAAGGGGCAATCGTCTCAGTATAGGCCATGCATCCGACCTCCACTCAAGTTGTAGAATCTATTGAAAGGTGTTATACATATGATGATGACCTGTTGACAGAAACTGTATTGTAGTAAACACATTTCGTAACTCCTGCAACCTAAGGAACAGCTTCATTTGCCCAGGGTCTTTCCTTTCCCTTGTTGTCATTCTTGCGACAGCGTCCATAACAACAGTGTCACTCCTAACAAAGTATCGAGGCAGAGTCAACCGTCACGTTCGAACATTTTCGGGATTTTTGCGACCCCCTAGCTCTCGAGGGGGTCCAGTTGCGACCCCCTGTTTTTGTTAATAAGAGTGCTAGACATGAATCCGTGCGCCAGAAAGCGTCTGCGCCGCCGCCGCAGAAAGCGTCTGCGTTGCGGCGTCAGCCTTGGAGCGCGGCAGGTATCACCCGGGCGCTGGAAGAACGGGACGCGGCGAAGAAAAAATTTTAGAGGGGAATAACTTTCTTGGGACGTACTTTTTTGACTTGTTGAGGTAGATTTTGATTGTGCCTGAGGTGCGCTTTCAGAAAACTACAAGGATTGCCTAACTCTCCGGAAAGTACTTCTGTTAGAAGTGGAAAACCCAAAATTCTAAGAAGGCGCACCTTCAACTTTGAAGGCCCATAAAATCTTTCGTATGCGACATTTTGGAAATCTGTAAAAAGTTTCAGAAACTTCAAATATTTCTCTAACAAAACAGTATAAAAAGTTTAGTGATTGTCCCCTTTTTCAAAAAATCCCGTTCGAACATTTTTCGTGCAAAAGCGAGTTTTTGGGCTTTCAGCGACCATAACTCACTTCATTTTCATTTCTGTGATGCACTTTTTTCATGGGTGAAAGTACAGGATTTGCTCTTTCTAACAAGCACCAAACCGTTTTTCAAAGTTCATTTTCGAGAAAATCACACGTTCGAACATTTTGTTCCCATAGGTTTTTGAGCAGCACATGCGAGTTTTTGAGCTTTCAGCAATAATAACTTCCTTCAAAGAACTTGTTGGGGAGGGGCGAAGACATTTTTGAAGACTACGAGATTTCTGCTTTCTTATTGTTTTACCGTTGTCTGGAAAAAGGTTCCGAAGAACTTTAATTTCAGCCCCGAGAAGTCAAACCTTTCATAGCATTCAACTGTTCTTTATTCCTCAAGAAAACACCGTAATTTGCCTAAAACTGTCTCTCTGTGCATAATAAATCGAATCTAATGCGGTCTGCACAAGCAAGTCTTGCCCTCGGATACGCCACGCACGCGCCTGTGGCTGGCAGTCCTCGAAATTGCGACCCCCTTCCGACCAAAATGCGACCCCTTCGTTCGAACAGTTCGAACGGACGGTTGACCCTGTATCGAGGGCGAGGGAGCGCTCGGTAGATAGAGAAATGCCATTGCAGCGCGTGTGCACATGTGACCCTGTTCCTTGCAAAGATGCACTTTCATTCTTTGTAGTACTTTCAAATACTTCCTTCTCGAAGGTAGAGGGACGGAGCGACTGAACCTGCAAAGAATATTTTATATGTTTTTCACATATCCTTGTTTTCTGCTGCGCTACACCCTCTCCCTCCTATCTGCACCACGATGCCACTGATGTTACTGACCCCCACGAGTATGACCACCCATGACCCACCCTGACAATACTTATGTGGCCGGATAACTCGTCCGCGCAACACATTCTGTTCCGTCCCTCTGCTTGGCATCAGGCCAGCGAAGCTATCCGCTCTTTTTTTAGACCTTTGGGACTCAGCGAGATTTTTGAGACCCAAATTATCAGATCGATCAATTACTGAAGTCTAGTAGTTGAGTGATACGGACGAGTTGTCCATCCGCAGCAGGATGGGGCAATTGCGCCTGTGCGCTCTAATGCCAGTGGGATCGCGCCACATGACCGTCTCCCCTGCGTAGCAGCTAATTCAAAACGCGCGGATCAGTTGAGCGGTAGAACAAACAAATTCGTACATCTCGTGGCACTATACAACCCCAGTGGGGAAGGGGGGGGGGCTGGATGGGTCAAAAATGGTTTTCGCTGAAACTTCTGCTATGGGGGTTATCGAGGGGCCTGGTCAAGGATATGACATTCACTTTTGGCGCCATGATCATCAAATTCGCTGTAAACTTCTGTATAGGGGTTATTTGGGGCCCTGATCACGAATATGACACTCGTTTTGACATTCGTGCTGTTTAACGCATATTTTCTGCTTTTCTAAGCTTTCTCACCTATAGCGCCTAAGACTAAGCTTAGGGGAGGGGAGTGAAACTCCGGAGTGGGTAAACCACGCACCGTGTGGCAAAAGTTGGAGTGTGTTAGACCACAGGGGAGTGGCCTACTTTGGAGCCCTCCACTATTCAAAGGCTTAGTCCTGATTGCGATCTAATTAGTGCGAGGGCGCAGACGAGCAGGAAATAGGCGCCGAATAGCGCCAACAACAAAAACGAATGTCATATTCGTAATCAGGACCCCAAATAACCCCTATACAGAAGTTTACAGCGAATTTAGTGGGAATCAGTCGTGGCGCCACCTGGCGCCAAATGGCGCCAAATTGGCGCCAGCGCCAAAAATGAATATCATATTCGTGATCAGGACCCTCGATAACCCCCATAGCCGAAGTTTCAGCGAAAATTATTTTTTGACCCATCTCACCCCTAGTGGGGTTATAATAGTGCATACCTCTACGTTATTATCGATTAAACTAATCGATCAGTTACAGACCACTTGTTTTGTACTTGATTCATTACCATAGTAATACGATATCTATGAGCCTATGGTGAGAGTGAAACAGGAGCCGAAAATGCAGTGCGACATTCTTGCAGTGACGCTGTTGATGTGTCTCAAAGCAGAGTTTCTAGGTAGATGGCGATAAGGGAGCAGAGCTCATTGATCATGGGAAAACGTCTGACAATGGTCACCTGGTTGTCAACATGACAAGTAATCGCCGCTATATATGTTACTGCAAAAATTTCCTTAGTCGGCAACGTAATCGATTATGCAGAGCCTATCGCTTCAGTATTCTGAAGGGTAACAGCCAAATGGAGCTTTCACTTCTTTTCCACTTCTTTTCATTGAAGACATACATTTCTCCTCATCGTTTCCATCGCAGAACCTCCTCATGGTAACCTGCAAGTTGATGTTAAGATGTTAAAGCGCCTTCCCTCCCGCTTAATGGAAATTAAATGGAAGGTGAACTTTCTCTCTTATCGTGATCACTTTTCGAGGTTAGTATCATTGATTCATTGCAATGAATGAAAAGGTCGCCACCTCATTGTGCCGTGCGTCTCCAGCGCCATTATTTCTAGTACTGATCGTGAGGATTAGAGCTTCGATAACAAGCTCATTCAAAGTAACTTTTGACGAGGAACAGTGAGATGTTCTTTATCCTACACATTTTACGCAGTTCTTTGCACTCAATATGTGGATCGCAAATCTGAAACTCTCTCTGCTCCCTCTCTTTCTGGGCAGGGGCATAAATATTTACAAAACCGAATTCTGAGCACGCTACTTTAGTTCCAGTGTAATCAAGGTTGTATTAGAGCGCACTGTTGAGTTCCCAGGGGGGAGAGGGGGGGGGGTAGAGAGGAAATGGACCGGAGGCCTGGTACAATAGTTCTTCGAGGTGCGTTCTACCGCTTCCAGTCCACCTTATACTAACAGGGCAACCGTTCATCCCCGGCTTTCGTCTTGACATTTGCACTGCGAGACAAACCATGCGCGTTCCCAGCGAGGAAGAGGTCCTACCTGCAGCCATTCGCCTTGCCGCTAGATTGTCGCCTGTCATAATCAGACTTATACAGTGGAGTGTTTCGCCGTGGTTGTTTTTCGTCGTGAAGTGCGTAGGGTTTCACTCTCCTCAATATCCGCGTCCGGGTTCAAGACCATTTCTCCGCACAATTCAGGCTTATACAACCAATCGTAACAAAAATCCTCAAATGATTATTCTATGAAGACTTATCCACAGCGATGTCAACTTTCTTATGGAGCGTTCATAGTTGGCGATTAGGCGATTAGGCGATTAGTCTAAATGAAAAATATACGTATAGATTAGGCGAGTAGGCGAGTAGGCGAGTAGGCGATCAGGCGAGTAGGCGATTAGGCGAGTAGGCGATTAGGCGATTAGGCGATTTGCACACGGCGCACTCCTTAGTCGTCAAAATTGAGGCGCACATGCATATTAGCTTCTCACCCATACACTAGACTACTAGTTGGTAAAAGCAGATCTTGTCAAAGTGTTGCATACAATCCAGATATCACCTAATCGCCTACTCGCCTAATCGCCTACTCGCCTACTCGCCTATCGCCTACTCGCGTACTCGCCTAATCGATACGTATCCTTTACTCATCGCCTGATCGCCTACTCGCCTAATCGCCTACTCGCCTACTCGCCTAATCGCCTAATCGCACGTACGATCGCCAACTATGAACGCTCCATTAGACTGATCTTTGGCGTTAGCGATGCAGAGCACAATAGAGTGAGCTTTTTTCCATTTTTATCCTGTTCAAGTGCGCGTACGTTCAAGATTTCGGTAGTGTGGACTGTTATTGTATTCTATATGTATTCTCATAAAATACATACATATTCATACATACTCATACAATACAAATTCCTACAATATGTATATTCGGTGAGAATGGGTCAATTTGAAATGATCACAAACTCCTTAGTGCATAGCGGTACTGTCTTCGATGGTCAATGTGACACAATCCAAATTCTGTTTAGGAAGCAAGTCCAGGCATGTTATCGCAGAAAGTTTCCAAGTACCCTGTTCTCTACTTGAAAGCGTCTGTTATTATTGCACAAACTGTGCTACGCGCACGGAGGACATATGAAGGAATGCGCTCGTTGTAAAGGCGCTCAAAGTTATGTAGTACGCCTAAAAAAGAAAAAGAACGTCTAAAGAACGTCTAAAAATCACTAGCGCCATAATTCAAGACTTCATTGAGCGGAAGTTATTGATTATTTTTACTTCGTATACCAGTAATCCTATTTTATAAACCACTAAAGGAACGTTCAAAGTTGGCGATCGCACGTGCGATTAGGCGAGTAGGCGATTAGGCGATTAGTCTATAATGAAAAATGTACGTATAGATTAGGCGATTAGGCGAGTAGGCGATCAGGCGAGTAGGCGATTAGGCGGGGAAGACTACATACGTATTGATTGGTTTGCTCCGCCCATAGAACGTTGTAGGCGAGTAGGCGAGTAGGCGATTAGGCGATTAGGCGATCGCTCATGGGCGGAGCAACAAATCAATACGTATCCTTCTCTTATCGCCTACTCGCCTACTCGCCTAATCGACTACTCGCCTACTCGCCTACTCGCCTAATCGCCTAATCGCCTAATCGATACGTATACTTTTCTTTTTGAATCATCGCCTAATCGCCTAGTTGCCGCACGATTGCGAACTATTGGGTTGTCCAGAAAATCCTGTGACACTTTGCCCAAGATTTTTGATTGCACCTACAATTTTTGATTGCACCTTTTATATCGGCATTATGCTGATTCAATTACCCAAGTTTGAGGAAACTTCAGCCCCTCAGGGCAGCCACAGCCGCTGCCCGAGGCAATCTTGGCCGGATCTTAGACTTTTTTCTTGAATTTTTTTCTTGAATTTGGGAACATACATACATACATACACATACATACACACATCCATGCTCCGCCCACTGCAGCGCAAGCTCCGCCCACTCTTAAATTTCGTTGTATAAACGCTTGTTGAATGAAATACTTAATCAGCAAGATTATCACCATTATCATATAGGAGACCTACACTTTTCCCAAGGCAGCTTCTCAACTCTCTCACTTTAGGTCTTCGGCGTTTGCTTTGGAAAGAAACGATCGGTTCCATTTTCGAGTTGACCTCCTTTGTTACATGTAGATATGCGTGAGGGTTGGGTAAGACAATGTTGTGCATTTCTGGGCGAACTTTTTTCATGGCTTCGGCCAAATTTCGGAGCTAGTTAGAGCCGGCAATGGTCATCACCGCGGTGCAATTATCCAGCAGCTCTTTGTGAAGAATCAAAATGGAATCTCAAAACCACTAAAAAACCCTTCTCTTCAAAGGTTCCTGCAGGCAGCTTCACTCTCAGTCGAATCCAATAGAGCTTATGTGCGCAGCTTCCTCAAGGCTCGAGCTATCTTCCCTGATCTTCATTTTTGTTAAGAAATTCCTCTGATGCGAAGAAAGAAGAGAAATCTTCATCATCGTCACACAAGTCGTTGCTTGAAGCCTTCATGTACGCTTCTGCTGGGAACCTTCGAAGACACACTACAGTAAACAAATGCCAAAACAACTGAAAAGGGTTTCGATTTTCCTCTGAAGTTATTTGTTCAAAGTGTTGCAGGATTTTCTAGACAACCCAATATGCACGCTTCATAACTTGGTGTGTCGGTTTGTATATATGTCGGTATGCATGGCGGTATGTATGACGTTAAGAAATCATTCCACACGGTTGAACATCGAGCTCTTTTGAACGCCCTCATTTCTTTCGAAATTCCTCGAAGATATACAGTGCGTTGCAAAATCATAGGACACCCCTCGGAAGTCTCCTTACAGTTGAATTTTTTATCCATCCAGCAACGATGGTAGCACTTGTCCGGTGTATGGTAATTCTATTAGAGTTACGGTTTGAGTTGCTCCCTTTCCCTCCGCGAGTGAAAGCCAGACTTTCTTTTTATACGCGCCTGATGGCTCTACCATGAGCATCGAAGCCATTTTTAGGAGCTCAAAGAAAACCATAGCTTGGTGCTCCAAATTCTCACTACGAATAGAAATAAGAGTGCACCAGGATAAATAGCAGAAGTTCTCTAAAAGGATTAGCTATAACCTCGAAGATTACATCAAACAAAATCACCATGTACGGTCAACCTGTGTCAGCTCTACGAAAGAAAGAGGATAGAAATGAAATCCCACAGCAAAATCACTGATATGGACAACTAGCGTAAGGTCCTGCGAAGCGTGCTCGCGTGCTGCCATGCTCGTTAGGCGTTCTAATTGAAAACAGAGAAGAGAAACTTTAGGTCTGGAACTTAGGACGAGGTTACGCATCATCACATCTTTAGGAAACGATCACGAAAAATTTGTTGAAGGAGTAAGTCGAATCTTGGCCCATAGTTCTTTACAAGTGAACAGCACTCATATGAACCATCAGAGTCAAACTGCTTATTACAGAAGAAACGCGGTCTGAAAGGAATAAATTACTCATTTTTGAATGAAAAATTGCTCAACAAAGCCCAGCCTCGGCCCAGTCTTGCGTGAATTTCTCTCTCTCTGGTTTCAGTCAGAACGCCTAACGAGCATGGCAGCACGCTTCGCAGGACCCTACGCTAGTTGTCCATATCAGTGATTTTGCTATAGGATTTCATTTCTATCCTCTTTCTTTCGTAGAGCTGACACAGGTTGACCGTACATGGTGATTTTGTTGTAAATCTTCGAGGTTATAGCTAATCCTTTTAGAGAACTTCTGCTATTTATCCTGGTGCACTCTTATTTCTATTCGTAGTGAGAATTTGGAGCACCAAGCTATGGTTTTCTTTGAGCTCCTAAAAATGGCTTCGATGCTCATGGTAGAGCCATCAGGCGCGTATAAAAAGAAAGTCTGGCTTTCACTCGCGGAGGGAAAGGGAGCAACTCAAACCGTAACTCTAATAGAATTACCATACACCGGACAAGTGCTACCATCGTTGCTGGATGGATAAAAAAATTCAACTGTAAGGAGTCTTCCAAGGGGTGTCCTACGAGTGATGAGGCACGCAAGCCGAGCGTTCCGAAGATTTCTAAACTCCCCTTGGCTGCAACACTTGGAATGATACTTCCGCAATATCTACTAGTGTTGCTCCTTCTGAGCGACCATCGGCGCGCCTGAGGAGTACAGCGCGCCGGAGGAACGACGCTTCACGAATGAAACATTTTACATTCAGTAGTTGGTTTGCAAAGTTTCTCTGTTCCTTCTCCCCCAAGTAGTGGTATCGCGCTTTGTTCGGAAATACAGCTTGGCAACATCTATGACACGGCGAAATGTGTCTAAAGAGTACTAAGTTTTCTCCGATTTTTGTGTGTGAGCTGGAATTTCGGTAGTCCGATCACTCTGAACGGTCCAGCTCATTCTGAAAGTGGTTTCGATGCGTCTGCTACCCTTCTCTCTAGGCGGCAGAGCGTGTAGTCTATCCCTTTCTCCAGAAATGACGGTCAAAATTTTCATTCCTTCAAACATACATACACATTCTCTTTTCTACTTCACCATCGCAATGGCTTCTCAGTCTTCCGTGGACCTCGGCTATTACTTTCAGCATTTCTGTCCTATAGTCTTCCATTGACCTGAGAGGTGCCACGACTGTCCAGCATCAGGTACAGTACTCGCCGTTTGAAATCAAAAATCCACGCGAATCCCGCGATTTCGCGTTATTTTCGTGAATTCGTTATAACTCGGGTAAGTTGAAGTTTTCCAAAATCTGAAGATACTTGAACTCAGCTCTTCGAGCTCTATAAGAATATGCTTTCAAATTTTGGAAAAGCTCATATAGGATTGCGCCATGCACTCGAGTTTCACCTCGAGAAGTAACTGATTAGATGTGGTGCGTACATAATCACATGAGTGAAGCATGATCGTTATATAGAAAGATGGGCTTCAAGACTTGTCACCAGAATGCGCCACGTAGTCGACTTAGTCTACACTGCGTTTCATAATTATAGGTCCACCCTAAATTTTTGCTACCCCAAAGTTGCTGTGCATTTTTTGGAAATGCTGCTATCACCATTAGATTCCTCATCACGGAAAACCTTCATAGTGTTTTTCTGACAAAGTTCCCCCCTCAAGTAACCCAATTAACTTTTTTAGAACGAATTTTCACCGTTTCATGAATATCGGGCCACTCATAAAAAGTTTCCATTTCTCACGATCCGTGAAGGGAATCAGGGAAGCGGGGAAATATGTGGGCTCAGTCGACATCGAGTTTACCATACCTCGTGTTATTCGCCTCTCTTCCCAGTAACAAGCTCAAGCTAGAGCACTTACTGAAGTGGGATAGCTGAGGAGCAGAATTTCCTCCCATGTCGGCCGGCTCATACTGCATAAGCGACTATGTGCAAAATCCTGGTCAGTGCGGAGAGAAGAGTCGCTTAGGTAAATAAAGACTGCGTTTCCTTCAAAATTTAGGAGGAATTGGGTGTCTTCTCTCGAATTATACAAGGAGTCCGAACAAAGTCCGTACTGAAATGCGGCCTTCCGTGAGCAAAACCACCGTGTGGTGAGTAAGCCAGCAGAGCAATAACATCTTCAACGGATTGATGAAGAGCGTTCCAAGATTATTTGAGCGCTACAAGATCGCAAGTCTCCATTTCTCCGTGGAAAAGGGCTCAACTTAATGAGCGATGGTGTGGCTGTTAAGACCCTTCGCGATCTTGGACTCTACCTCCTTGTTTCGTTCTACAGGTGGTCTGAGATCGACGTGGAAAAGTTTATTCTAGGTGGATATGGCAGAAAAAGAGGGTACAGGATGATCGCGTGAAAATCGCAGATGGTTTCAATGTAACGTAATTTCGGCGGTGAATCCCTTATGGTTTGAGGCACCTTTGAACGACTGAGTAGCTAGAGCTCGCTTTTGTTTCCGTTCACAAAGATTCCACAGGGTATCGTGAAGTTCTTTCGAAGCGAGTCTTACCATTTTTTCAACAAGGATCCCCTCTATCCTTGATTTTCACACACGATAACGCGGCTGTCCATGCCGGTCCCTCCGCGCCAGATGGAATTGCAGGAAAAAATGTGGCAGTTATCTGGTGGCCACCATGTTATCTGAATTAGATTCCAATAGAGAATCATTGGGCCTTAATTGTTATAAAGTTCCACAGGAACAGCCGAAAAGCTGAAAAGGTCGATCATCGGCGCCCAGACGAATTTCGATCCTACTGTAATAGCTAATTTGGCTACCAGCATTTCAAAACGTATTATTGTGTTCCTTATGATTATTGGGGGGTCATCCCATTATTGAAAATTCGTGACGTTTTTTCGTTATAGTAAAATCTCTCGACAAGTGATGTGTAGTCATATTTGCGAAACGGTGAAAATACGTTCTAAGGAAGATATTTTAATAATTCTGAATCGAGATTTCTCCAGAAATCAAGTATCAAGGTTTTTCGTTATGGGGAAACTATTGGTAATAGCGGCATTTTCCAAAAATGCACAGCAACTTTGGAATAGCAAAAATTTAGGGTGGACCTATATTTATGAAACGCAGTGTATACATGGCGAGCTTAATTGAATATTTTTTGAAGTTTCCAGTATTTCTATTTCATTTCAAAGCCCTGAACGGTGAGACGTGTAGTCTCTGAGCCCAAAATTCCTTCCCTCGCGTTCACATGCAAATCTCAGATCAGATTTCAGCGGACTAGTTGGCCTATTTTGTGACATGTCCCAATTCCAAGAGATTTTTCAAAGGAACCTGAGAAGGACGCGAAGAAATTCCTTAACTTTCGTAGACTATGGTTACTTGTCTGTAGGAATTATGTGGAAAACTCGGTCGCAGGTGAGCGTTCCTTCCGTGGTGTGGCCCCAAACATGCCTCCTCGTCATGCCCTTGTGGAATGTTCAGATTTTTTGCATTTCCAGATGAACTCGCAGACCTGAAATGTGCACCCGTTAGATTCCCCGTAAAAAGTACTTCGAATGATATGCATACTGCCCACATTTGAAACTTGGTTATTTCACCGTTTTCGGCCTTTTCCTTATCGCCGATCGCCTTCCTCAGCCCTGGCCACCCACGTGCTATTCACGTGCGCGGTGCGTGAGAGCTCACGTGACAGCCGATGGCCTTTCTCGGTAGCTGGCGGGCAGCCCGATCGATACACCGCTATGGGC
>MU868539.1:54431-72969 GCA_036418205.1 Ostertagia ostertagi
TGGAGAAGTTTATTTTAGGTGGATAAGGCATAAAAAGAGGGTGCAGGATGATGGCGTGAAAATCGCAGATGGTTTCAATGTAACGTAATTTCGGCGGTGAATCCCTTATGGTTTGAGGCACCTTTGAACGACTGAGTAGCTAGAGCTCGCTTTTGTTTCCGTTCACAAAGATTCCACAGGGTATCGTGAAGTTCTTTCGAAGCGAGTCTTACCATTTTTTCAACAAGGATCCCCTCTATCCTTGATTTTCACACACGATAACGCGGCTGTCCATGCCGGTCCCTCCGCGCCAGATGGAATTGCAGGAAAAAATGTGGCAGTTATCTGGTGGCCACCATGTTATCTGAATTAGATTCCAATAGAGAATCATTGGGCCTTAATTGTTATAAAGTTCCACAGCAAAGCAAAATGGAACAGCCGAAAAGCTGAAAAGGTCGATCATCGGCGCCCAGACGAATTTCGATCCTACTGTAATAGCTAATTTGGCTACCAGCATTTCAAAACGTATTATTGTGTTCCTTATGATTATTGGGGGGTCATCCCATTATTGAAAATTCGTGACGTTTTTTCGTTATAGTAAAATCTCTCGACAAGTGATGTGTAGTCATATTTGCGAAACGGTGAAAATACGTTCTAAGGAAGATATTTTAATAATTCTGAATCGAGATTTCTCCAGAAATCAAGTATCAAGGTTTTTCGTTATGGGGAAACTATTGGTAATAGCGGCATTTTCCAAAAATGCACAGCAACTTTGGAATAGCAAAAAATTAGGGTGGACCTATATTTATGAAACGCAGTGTATACATGGCGAGCTTAGTTGAATATTTTTTGAAGTTTCCAGTATTTGTATTTCATTTCAAAGCCCCGAACGGTGAGTAATCTCTGAGACAAAAATTCCCTTTCCCTCGCGTTCACATGCAAATCTCAGATCAGATTTCAGCGGACTAGTTGGCCTATTTTGTGACATGTCCCAACTTCCAAGAGATTTTTCAAAGGAACCTGAGAAGGACGCGAAGAATTCCTTAACTTTCGTAGACTATGCTTACTTGTCTGTAGGAATTATGTGGAAAACTTGGTCGCAGGTGAGCGTTCTTCCGTGGTGTGGCCCCAAACATCACCTCCTCGTCATGCCCCGTGGAATGATCTCATTTTTTGCTTTTCCATGTGATCTCAGAACTGATATGTGCACTGGTCGATTCCCCTTAAAAAGTACTTCAATGATATGCAGTAGTGCCCACATTTGAAACTTGGTTATTTCACCGTTTTCGGCCTTTTCCTATCGCCGATCGCCTTCCTCAGCCCTGGCCACCCACGTGCTATTCACGTGCGCGGTGCGTGAGAGCTCACGTGACAGCCGATGGCCTTTCTCGGTAGCTGGCGGGCAGCCCGATCTACACCCGGTTGTGGCCGTTCGACGTGCGTGGGAATCGCACGTGGCTGCCAAGGGCTGGGGAAGGCGATCGGGGATAGGACGAAGGCCGAAAACGGTGAAATAACCAAGTTTTGGATGTGGGCAGTACTCATACCATTCCGAAGTACTTTTTACAGGGAATCGACCAGTGCACATCTCAGTTTTGAAGGATCACATGGAAAAGCAAAAAATGAGATCATTTCTCGGAGGGCATGACGAGGAGTGATGTTTGGGACCACTCCACGGAAAAAACACTCACCTACGACCAAGTTTTTCATCAAATTCCTGCAAACAAGCGTAGTACAGGAATTTTAAGAGTTCTCTTAGCGTCCTTCTCAGGTTCCTTTGAAAAATCTCTTGGAAGTTGGGACATGTCACAAAATAGGCCAACTAGTCCCGCTGAAATCTGATCTGAGATTTGCATGTGAACGCGAGGGAAGGGAATTTTGGGCTCAGAGACTACACGTCTCACCGTTCAGGGCTTTGAAATGAAATAGAAATCCTGGAAACTTCAAAAAAATATTCAATTAATCTCGCAATGTAATAGACCAAGTCGAGTACGTGGCGCATTCTGGGGCAAGTCTTGAAGCCCATCTTTCTATATAACGATCATGCTTCACTCATGTGATTATGTACGCACCACATCTAATCAGTTACTTCTCGAGGTGAAACTCGAGTGCATGGCGCGAATCTATATTAAGCTTTTTCAAAATTTGAAAGAATATTCTTATAGAGCTCGAAGAGCAGAGTATCTTCAGATTTTGGAAAACTTGAATTTTATAACCGAGTTATAACGAATTCACGAAATAACGCGAAATCGCGGGATTCGCGTGGATTTTCGATTTCAAACAGCGAGTACTGTATGATGTTTGATGAAAAGCTAGGAACTCTGCTGTGTAAAACCAGAATGGGCTCTGGCTTGTGGCTGAAGGCGGTGTCATGTTGCAAACAATGGACCGGATGGGAGTCGCGTACCCCACTCGGTGTGTTCTGCCATGTTCTTCCGAAGTCTAAATAGGACGACCCCGTTCTATCTATGTTGTGCTATCTCACTTGGGCTATTTTCTTTGGTCATTAGGCGTTTTACTGATTTTCCCATAATGGATATATTTGGGATATCTCCGTAATTTCTTCCATAAATTGATTATTAAGCACGCACGCTCTGCGTAATGGAACAGTTTCAAGCCAACAGCATCCTTCCGCCATCCATGTGACAGAGACCGTCTGGGCCCCAGCGCATTGACTTGTCGCGCACTGAATTCGCTGCCGCAAACTTAGAATACAGATCTGTCACTGTAACAGTGTATCTATTACTTCGATGTCGGGTTTGTTCAGATATATCAGCGTCCGACTATATCACATGGTCTATGACCGAACCGTTTATTATAAATTTGCGTCTCCTGCCACGGAGAGGGTAACCATCTTAAGCAGCCTTTGTTGCTTACACCAAATCTTCCTCAATTCGTCTCACAAACTTAAGCAATGAACCCTACAGAGTAAGTGCAAGGAATAAACAAAAGGAGAGAGTAGGAGCCGAAGCAGAAAGCAACTTGTTTGCGACAGTCCTCCCTTATGCAGCGCCAACAGCTGGCGCGCCTGTAACATCTTTTTTCGCTATCTAAGTTAAAGCGCATGTGTAAGTGGGTAACTCCTTTGCCTGTATCTTGCGCTCGGGTGTCCCCCAAGAGGCCCATCGCGCGGCGAAGGAAGAGACGCAGATGCGGCAAAGGACGAGTCGCAGCGCGTGCTGTGCGATATGAGACGTAGTATGGTACACTCTAACGTCTAACCGCCACAGTATGCGCTGCGACTCGTCCTTTGCCGCATCTGCGTCTCTCCCTTGAGGGATACCCCTTGCGCTCGAACCGCTTAAGCATTTCTTGTTCTCGCTGACAGCGATATATTCTCTCAAAAGAACTTCGAATAATTTGATTACATGTTATTTTTAGGGTGTATTTGACTGGCGAGAACAGTTTTGGCCGTTATGAAATAGGAACAGTCCGGTTTCAAAATGTATGGCAGAAGTTACTCTTGAATTTGAGTCGATTAGATTCTTTATATAGATTCTTTATAATCAATACAAGTTTATTTTGAGATCTTCCATAGCGTTGCAGCTCACTTTGTGATTGAAGGAAAACTATGCGAAAACGGTTATTTTTACAGAACTTTGCCAGCTATTTAATCTGACCCTTCGACTACGGCAGTTCTGGGACTTATTGAGACTGGACTACTCCCTTGATGGTTGATTTGTGCACTGCACATACAGAAACGTTATAATTCTTACTCTTGAAACAAATAGTCACACGCTAAAGCGAGTGAATTCAATCAACTTAGTAAGGCGAGTTGAACCGCACATCACTGGCCAGTGTATGCAGCTCCCAAAAAGGCATTTTCAAGACCCATACCCTCTTAATACTTGCGATGGCGATTTCGGTGCTCCCTACATTATTGTACCGGATGCGGTATACACAACCTCCAAGATTCTGACAGTTCGGATGGTGCAATAGAGAAATTAGGCGAGGAGCGATTCTACAGAGTGCGGCGTGCAATACTATCCAATTGTGGTGGCAACCGGACATTCGCTTTGTTCCACGAACGAGATATAGAAGTTGTGTATTTTTATCGATAATGGGGTTGCCAATTTATATTTCAAAAATACTCACTAAAGCGGTGATGGTGTAGTGACAAGAGGGGCCGCTACCGCGCGTATAGTCCCTGGATCAAAATCCCAGGTCAAATCCAGCGTACGTCAGCCAAATTTCTACAGATGATTAGTTGTTGCAAGGAGCGATAGCTACTACACAAAACTTATTGGTAACTCACTTGTAAAAAAGTCGTAGCTCAAGAGCTAACATATATTTTAGTAAATGGTTCCTTGATCTCAAAAATATTGGGTGATCCTTCGCCCACTATCTTGGAAATTCATGTAAACATAATACCACTACTACCCTGTCCCATACACTAGGTGCGAACAGGGTGTCGACGCATTTCAAGACACCATTGATAGAGACAGAGAGCGTTGTTTGTCGGTACCTCCTCGTTCTCCAGAAGTGAAAGATAATATCTGGATAAGTTGTGAATCTTAGTTAGTGAGCAATTACATTTGTTGATCTCTTTCGATGAAAAACGCAGCGTAAAACATGACGATGAGCTCTCTCCTTCTAGTCCCTATCTTTGGTTAAGCATAGTCGTAGGATCGGTCGCCGCTGTCTTTGTCAGTCGTCGCCACTTTAGTCTGTCCAGGGCGTCCTCTGCTGTGGCCATGACTTCACTTAGATCCTTCTTGATCACGTCTCTCCACCTCTTCTTTGGGGCTCCTCGCGGTCGCTTGCCTTGCACTTCGAAGTCCATCGCTTTTTTATCGGATGATCCTGTGGCCTTCAGCACAGGTCAGGTCCATACCACGGAAGCGTTACTCTCGCATCTATAATTGGACACAGGCAGTCTGATTGACCGCTCTGAAATCTCCAGTAGCGTTCCAGTTGCCAGCCCACCTCAGCATCCTCATTTCAGCGGAGTGAAGCTGCCTTTCGTGATTCTTGTTCAGGGGCCAGCACTCGCTGCCGTATAGCATCGCAGGCCTTACCACTGTCCGGTACACCTTTCCCTTTGAGCGTTCTGGAGCACCTTCGATCGCAGAGGATTCCAGTGGACTCCCTCCATTTCATCCATGCAGCGTTGACCCGAGCCTTCACCGCCTGATCTGCACCACCGTAAACAGCCGATCGCTGCCAAGGCATAGAAGTATTCCACTTTCCGATGGTTCCACATGGAATTTTACGATTTGCTCTGCACCACCAGGCTCCAGCCTTCTGTCAAGGCCTTCTGCCATCTCTGCACCTTCTATTGAAGTTCTTCTTTGCTATTTACTATCAAGGCGATGTAATCGACGTAGAGGATGGTGTTTAGTAGTTCTCCATGAGCCGTTCCACCCCTCAGGAAGAAGAAGAGGCTCAGATTTGATTTTTGTGCGCTCCAGCCGTAACATATAGCTCCTTTGTCAAGTCGCAGTGAGTGCGCATTGTACTAGGTTACTGCAAAAGTCTGTGCATTGTCAACCTTTTTTCGTCTTCAGTGTGGCCAATGATTAACAAGTATATGTAACCAGTTTTGCTCCGCCCAAAATCGTGCGCATCACATGGTAGGCTTCAGCGAAATTGGATGACCTGTGGAGCATCTGTTGATCTACTCGGTTGAAGCACCTCACAATATTAGGATATGTTAGTCGAATGACCTGAGGTTGGAGGCTCTCCACTTTCACTGAAGTCCATCATGGATGCGCGTGAAAGCGAAGCTGAGCTGGTATACTTATCACAACTCTTCAAAAGTCTGTGAATGCTCATAATTTTTCTTGAATACTGACAGTTTAGCGCTGAATAAGGTCTTGCTGTTAGACCTTATTCACCGCTAAACTGTCAGTATTCAAGAAAACTGTCGGTCAAAATGAAAATGAAATGTGCTCCCCATAATAAGCGAACTTTGCTTTTCTTTGCATTCACACTCTTCGAAAATCCTGAAGTTAAGCGGCTTAATGTGTAGGCCACCTTGGTATTAACTAGGAGTCAAATGTATCATTCGCCAAGAAGTTGCTCATGTTAAACTGGTTATATCGATACGTTCCTGTCCCACCCCACAGAACATTTGTAAATAAGAACACTCTAGAGTCAGCGTGGGCTGCGCAACGGAATGGCGACCTTTGCTTTCTAAGGCTCCCTGACAGCTCCTATAACTTGCTCATCCTCTCTTACCCCTTTGTGATCTGACGCACGTTATCAGTTGCAATCACTTTCAATCACCCACCAACAATGTCCCCGTCCCACCCCACATAACACTTGTAAGTATGGACGCTCTGGTGTCAACGCGAGCTGGTAACGGAATCGACGACTTTTGCGTTCTGACGCGCCTTATCAGCCCTTATCAGTTGCAATCACTTCAGTCACCCATCAACAATGTTCCGTTCCACCCCTCATAAATCTAGTATCAATATGAACGACAAAACGAAATTGGCGATGCTCGCTTTCTAGCCCCTCTTATCAGCTATTATCAGTCGTTATCAGTTCCTATCACGTACCACTTGTGTCCCCATCCCACCCCCTATAACATATGTAAGAACCACTGCGCTATCGTTACTGTGACTCGAGCTACGAATTTCCGGTCAAACACACACACACACACCAACAGACACTCAGCCGATTATATGTATTTATTAGGTTGTCTCATAAATAGTGTCGCTTTTTTCAACCAAAAAATTTTCATCTAAATCCCCATGCTTTTACATCGTGTCATATACCATTCGAAAGAGAATTGTCTGCTCTACAAGATGCTATGTTCCTCTTCCACCTCTGTTCCAGGGTTTTCAAATTTTAGGCCTGCGAAATGGGAGGTCCAGCCGACAAAAATTGACCAAACCGACAATTATCTTTAACTTTACCAGGTTTGCTCGCCCGCTATCGCGCGCATCACAGGGTAGGGAGGAACCACGGAATAGCAGCATGACGTACTCCATTAACCACCTCACTATTGAATGTGTTATACCTCCTTCTACTCCGGCGCATGGCAGCACCATGTTCTCCCTCCCTTTCTCCTCTCCCCCACTTCCCTCCCTCTCTCCCCCTCCCCTTCTGCTTTCCCCCTCCCCTCTACCGCCCGCCGACTCCGGCTGCCCCGGCAGCACCATGTAGAATGAGGCTGAGTGTGCTCGTTCGGTGTTTTTGTAGCCATTGTGGGTGTTATCACAATCACCACATCAGGTTAGAATAATACGTCAACATGAATATAGACCTTACTCTTGAAAACGGTCGTTCTCTCTCAGTCTCTCCTCCCCCACCTCCCCCTCCTTATACCCTCTCTCCGGCGCATGACAGCGCCATGTTCTCCCTCCCTTTCTCCTCTCCCCCTTCCCTCCCTCTTTCTCTCCCCCTCCCTTCCAGCCTCCCCTTTCTTGCCCCCTTCCCTCTACCCCTCTCCACCCTCCCCCCGCTCATCCGGCTGCCACGGCAGCACCATGTAGAATGAGTGTGCTCGATCGGTGTTTATACAGGGTGGCTACTAAATATTGGCGCATGGATTGTTGACCATATTTTTAAAAAGAGAAGCTATTACATCTTCAGAGGTTTATCTTTATATACCTTATAACATGGCAGTACATTGCTGAAGAAAGTGCTCGAGAATGGCCTCCTTTGGCAGCGATACAGGCTTCAAGTCTCTTCTCAACTGACATCACTGTGGGCCGCAAGTAGCTGACGTCAAGCTCCTTCCACGCCTCCTCCAAGGAAGCCTTCAGGGAGTCCAAACTTCGACGTTGCTCAGAAGGCATCTTCTGCTTCAAGAAGCCCCACACCGCCAAATCAATTGGTTCAAATCGGGCGACTTAGATGGCCAAACATTTTGTGCCCGGTAACTTGGAAAATGACGGTCACAGTTCTCCAACATTGATTTTGCGGCATGTGGAGGCGCCCTGTCTTGCTGAAGAATGCAATGACGTTCGCTGAAGGTCAAAAGAGTCCTTGGAAGAAGGGCATTACGTGAAAATTGTTTCCGGGTAGATCTGGGCGCTGGCTTTGATGTATTCATCCACAAAGACAAGCGGTGTCATGGTTTCAGAAGTAATTCCTGCCCAAACCATGACAAATTTGAAAAACGGTTCCTTGTGTGTACACAAGGTCGAGCAGAATGTCTGCTAGCCAGATCCAACAACTGCCTGTCGTTTTGCAAATCGTGCGCCACTTCTGGTCTGAAGATCTACTCACGTCACGCCGACGTCAGCTACTTGCGGCCCACGGTGATGTCAGTTGAAAAGAGACTTCAAGCCTGTATCGCTACCAAAGGAGGCCATCTCGAGCACTTTCTTTGGTAATGAATTTTCATGTTTTATTGTATATGAAAATAAACTTCTGAAGATATGATAGCTTCTCTTTTTGGAAATATGATCAATAAACCATGCGCCAATATTTAGTAGCCACCCTGTATAGCCGCTGTGGGTGTTATCATGATCATGACATCAAGATCTCGAAGTGTTGCCCTTCGTGCCCTATTAACCATCTCTGTTGCTTGCGTTACGCTAGAGCGTCCCTACTTACAAATTCTATTTGTAGTGGTACGTGCACATTGTATCGATATGACCAGCTTACTTAATAGCAGTCGATTGCATAAACTCAATCAAGTCTTCAGCAAATGATAAGTTTCATTTCTATCAAGAAAGCCCAAACTCATTAAACCGCTAATCCTTTCGGGGTTCTAAATAATGGTGAATGTAAATAAATGATAAGCCTTAGCTCCTCACTTATGTAAATAGGCATATTTCATTTTCATTTTGAGACTGACAGCAATCCTATTCACCGCTAAATTATCTGAATTCAAGAAGAATGCTGGATGTTTACAGTTGTGAGATAAATATACCAGTTCAGCTCCAGACGTTATCACGCGTATTCTCGATGGACTTCAGCGAAACTGGGAAAGGTCTAACACATTCAATAGTGAGGTGGTTAATGGAGTACCTCATGCTGATATTCCATGGGTCTTCCAGTTTCGCTAAAGCCTGCCGTGTGATGCGCGCGATAGCGGGCGGAGCAAAACTGGTTCGTGTATATTCTAATGCCGTTTATGGACCCTTATCAGCTAGCATCACCAACCTTACATCATCTGAATTGCCTTGCCCCCCCCCCCACCATACCAGTTGTAAGAACCACTGCTCCCCTGTCATCACCTATGGCGCAACCAATTGGTGGAATAACATCCGACCTTTATCAGCTCTTATCACTTCCATTCGCTAATCACGCCCTTCCGTCCGACTCCCTTCATCCGAAAACTGTCATCACGATAAGCTCTACGAAATTGGTGGTTCTCACATTCTGGACCTTTTATCAGCGATTATAACTTGCAATTCATTTTCTCACACACAATCTACGTTCCCGTCCAACTTCCCATAGGACATGCAAGAACCAACACCCGCCGTTTCTGCAACGCGTGTTGTGAATTTTGTGACACACAGCCTTTTTTCGAAGGACTTCTATGATTAGCTTCTCAACAGAGTATGTTGGAGGCTAAAGTTCTCCTTTCTCAGATAACAAGTGGGTCCAAGATCTTTACACAGCCGTCGACAACTTTTCACGGTTTTTTGTCAAGTCTAGTCTCATCGGGTAGTCATAGCATCGGTTCCCATTTTCAAAAATGACCTTTGATTTCAGATACATTTTTACCTAAAACCATTTACTTGCCTTAGTTATTACTCGCTTGCGTAACTATTATGTGATAGGAAATGTCATCCCGTCCCGTTGGTGGAGTGCACATCCTTGTTAACGCTCCAAAACTGCTGGAAGTAGCGATATGGATATAATCCAAATAAATAAGCACTAAAAATGGCATTTTAGACTTTCTTTCGCTAGAACTACGTTAGCACTGAATGGGGCACTCAGAATGGCATTCCATCAAGAGCGGGCATGAACATTTACAATGCACGCAACTGCAGCAGCACAGCTTTTTTGATTTCTATGAGTGCGTCTACAACAGTTTTCAGGAGTCAACATATGAGTACGGAGGCTCTTTTCCATTTACCTTCAGAGCTACAATTCTTCACCATGAATATTTGAACGAAGAATTTGAAAAAACGAGTGAGAACTTGCCACTAACTTTTTTGTTTTCATAGACCTCCGTGCCTGAATTCAAAGCAATTTTCAGTTAATGTAGAGGACATTTTGCCCCAAAATTTGACTTACGATATAGAATTCGACAAAATTCGTCTGTGGTGGGATGTGAGAGGAAACTTTCCCAATGAAAAGCCGGAATATATCTTGGCGTAAGTAAAACCAAAACAAAAAAAGCTCACAGAATATAAGATTGATATTGTGCTTCTTCATACCGTTCAGGTCAGGTTCAAAGACTTGTATTATTGCTGTTCCAAGGAGCGGAACACGGGCATGAAGCAATGCCATTACCAGATTGTTCCACATATAATGTAAAATGAAAAACGAACCTCAAAGCTACCCATTCCCACACATTTACCTTTTCCCATTGTTCTATGCAACTTCTGGAGGGGACTTAGCTGCTCTGCAACTGCCCCTTTCACATCGGAATACGCTTTAGTAAGGTTAAATCCAGCGAAAACCGGCCAAGCGTCGTCCCATGTGCGATTGTTTTTGAAAGAAACAGATCATCCTTGGTGTTCTAGTCAATCATACTTATTCTTAACATTTATATATTTTTTAGTATCGTGCTGGAGCCAGAAAGATATAAAAACTTGTATGACACAAGAGACATCACAAATTTGAATACAAAAAAACTCTAGTAGTTTACAAAAATTCCAAGTATTCAAAAACCAATTGAAAAGAAATGCTCCTAAAACTTCTGCGATGTTCCTTTGTGTAACGCTCTGACGAAGAAGATCTTTCAGGAGATGCCCAGCTTTTCGGTAACGGTTTTTGCATGATATAGGGGTACATGCATGGAACACAGAACTGTAGTTCATTTTTCCTGAGCGGCCCTCTGAATACCAAAAAAGGGGTGATGAAGTGGTCCGTGGTTCGAATCCTCGCAGTGACATTTTTTGCATTTTTGTGTTGACGTTTATTCTTGAAGAATGGCGTTATTGTAAGCAACTGCCATACCTATAAGTGGGACCAGATGTAACCTTTATACCGATATCCCTCAACCCACCAAAACCACCCACTTTTTCCTCCAAAAATGCCGTCGAGCGGGGGGGGGTATATACGGGCAAATTTTTATCTTGCGCGCCCTCCACTCGCCCAGCCTACTACCCACGAAATCTTAGTTTCACCTCAATCCCACACGTGATTTCGAGCGACTAAAGTGGGTACGACCCCCCCTCCTACAAACTCAACCAGGTACGACCCCCCGTTGTTACTCGTAACAACGTAGGGTTGACCCTGGTCAGGGGTCAAATGAAATGAAATGTTGCGTTTTTGCGCCCAAAGGTGCCCCAGAGGTTATTCCACTTCTAGCGTCTATCCTGTAACTTTATCATGGTGATGTGTGATCAATCAAAGCATGATGCTTGCTGAAATGATAGAGGCTATCAGCATAACATGTGCAAACGACCTCCTAATTGGTTGCTAGCTCTCGTCCATTATCGGAGGTCAACGGGCAAAGAAAGGGGTCCCATTTTGCGCCTTCTTGACGGATTTTTTTTGCTTTTTTTCGCCACCGGAGCATCATTCAGCATTTGACCCAGACTGCTCAGGTTTTGATTCTGACTTCTCAGGGTCATATTGTGGCCACGTTTGTTTCTTCATGTGAGTGCAGACATTCTTCATCTGGAAGTAGGGTCCGAAACATTCCATAGTGAGCTTGAAAAACCTTCTTGCAGGACCTGCCGAGTAGAATCTTGGTAAGATTCGGGTCCGTTCGCTCAGACAACACCAGGGTTTTTCTGACCATTTTTCATGGTTTTGCGGAAGAAGAATTTTTATTCTTGGCTTCAATGCTTCACATGATATGATGGTTCCTTCGGCTATGTCACGCATTTGGTCGACGGCTTTTTCCCATTCTTTATCAGTATACGGGCCTGGCACAATTATCCACTCCGCTCCTGCAGCGACAGCACTCAGGATATTATGGAGCGCAGGCAACCAATGTGAGAGACGCGTAAGAGCCGGCTCGGTGAACAAAATAACTGCTGAGAGTTCTCTTTCGAACAGTTCTGGTTTTATATCCTCCGGCTTCTGGTAGCAGTACGCGATTTGATTGTCGTATTCGAGAGCTTGACATTGTGGTTGAAAACCGTCAGGCAGAAGGAGTAATGATTTCTTTTCTGGAACCTGTTTCCATGTGTCTTCCGTCCATAAAGTATGGATGGCTTGGTCGAACGCCCTCTCGAAGATTTTTTCCATGTCGAACGGATCTCGTTCAGACCTTCTAGGGTGCTTGCTTCGCGACGCCGTATTCATTCTTTTCGACGCAGCTAACATGACATGGACGCACCTCGTCCGCATAAAGGCGATTGCAAGACTCAACACTCGGACGCCTAACGCTATATACTCCGGGGAGAGCAGGTTTGCACAGATGATTTCCTCGTTAACATGGGTCGCTCGAATAATGGTGAGAGCACGAGCTAATTCAAAGACAGTACGAATCGGGAATTGAGGCACGGGAGCGTCAGGAACAACTTCGCCAAGAGAGATTGAAGACGTGCAGGAAATCTGTCTGGTGAATGCAGTATCGTATTGACCCGGACAACGGAAATCGACAAAACAACAGTCGTCTACGCCTGCGGTCTCCTTCCTGAAAAGACGATGTTCAATTTGTACTGAGTTACACTGAATGTCATTGTTATGTTTTTTATGACGCCCTCTTTTCCCACGTCTGGTATGTGACTCAATTGGAGCGTCATCAAGTCAAATCAGCGCAACACTTCGAGATGTTGATGTCATGATCATGATAACACCCACAGCGGCTATATAAACACCGATCGAGCACACTCAGTCTCATTCTACATGGTGCTGCCGTGGCAGCCGGATGAGCGGGGGGGAGGGTGGAGGGGGTAGAGGGAAGGGGCAAGAAAGGGGAGGCTGGAAGGGAGGGGGAGGGAGAGAAAGAGGGAGGGAAGGGGGAGAGGAGAAAGGGAGGGAGAACATGGCGCTGCCATGCGCCGGAGAGAGGATAGAGGGAGTTATAACATACCAGTTTTGCTCCGCACGCATATGGTGAGGCGTTGGTTCCAAGAAGTGATGTAGAGGGTAGGACGGGAACATCTTTGGTGGGGGACAAAGTGATAACGACTGATAAGATCCGATAAGAGGCGCCAAAACGCAATTCCACGATATCCATAGCGCGCGTCCCAGCATCAGTGAGGCGTTGGTTCCAAGAAGTGATGTAGAGGGTAGGACGGGAACATATTTGGTGGGGGACAGAAAGTGATAACGACTGATAAGATCCGATAAGAGGCGCCAAAACGCAATTCCACGATATCCATAGCGCGCGTCCCAGCATCAGTGAGGCGTTGGTTCCAAGAAGTGATGTAGAGGGTGGGACGGGAACATATTTGGTGGGGGACAAAGTGATAACGACTGATAAGATCCGATAAGAGGCGCCAAAACGCCAATTCCACGATATCCATAGCGCGCGTCCCAGCATCAGTGGGCGTTGGTTCCAAGAAGTGATGTAGAGGGTGGACGGGAACATATTTGGTGGGGGACAGAAAGTGATAACGACTGATAAGATCCGATAAGAGGCGCCAAAACGCAATTCCACGATATCCATAGCGCGCGTCCCAGCATCAGTGAGGCGTTGGTTCCAAGAAGTGATGTAGAGGGTGGGACGGGAACATATTTGGTGGGGACAGAAAGTGATAACGGCTGATAAGGGCCGATAATAACGATATGCGCAAGAATATAGAGGTCACTCAAAACCACACTTTAGATAAACATTTCATTCCAATATTCTTTGATTTGCGTTGTTATCATTAGCCTAAAATGTAGTACCATTAGACCGCTGCGCTCTCTGGAATTCCTAAGAATGTATGGTGGATGTTCGGAGAAATACGATAACGAGTACTGGGTATTTCTATTTTAACATCAAACACAATCCGACCGCTAAATTACACTGGCATTCGATGCATGGTGGTTGTTTACAGACACCACTTTAGCTCCGCACTCCACTGCGCGTATCAAACGGTGAGCTTCTGCAAAGATGGGCAGCCTATGGAACGGTCAGCTAACGCATTTTACGAAGCAGCTCAATGTTAGCGGTGAACATAACGCTTCATCGGCTGCCTGCTTCACTTATGCCTTTCGTTTCATGCGAGCGGTAACGTGCTACGCTAAACGTACATCTTGATAACATTGGGCGAGGTAGCGGTTGGACGGAATTTGATGCTGACGATGACAACGAAATGGAATGAAAATGAAAGGTCTAGAATGTGGTTTCGAGCTACTCCCCTTTTTCAGTTGACTTTCTGTCTCCCATCAAATAGGCTCCCGTCCTACCCTCTACATCATTCATTAAATCAGCGCCTCACTGCTGCTGGGCGCGCGCTATGAATTTCGTGAAATTGCGTTCCGGCGCCTCTTATCGTCCCTTATCAGCTGTTATCACTTTCGGTCCCACATCACATATGTTCCTACCTCACACCCCACATCATAGAAAGTACAGATCTATTGCTTCAGTGAAGCGTGCTATGATTTTCGCGTCACACACAGGCACGCAGACTTGGCGTTTTATATATAGTGGGAGTAAGTTTCACAAGAATAAGTGTGAACAAAACTTTTGCCCCAGGCGGGACCAGAACCTGCACCCCAGGCGGGACTAGAATTCGCATCCCTGTGAAACATTTGCAACGCCAACTGCGGCGTTAAAACAGCAGTTAACAAACAAAACAAGTAGGAGTAGGAATTTTTGAACTCTAAATTGAAGCCTTTATTTTGGGAATTAAACCAAATTGTTTGGTTGAATTGTATGCATGATTGCGACGCTGAGCTCAAATCCGTTTTCGGTTTTTGCCGAACGATTCTCTGAACGAAGTTATGAGGGATTCTTCTCACTGTGGCTATCTCACTGGCGCCCTCTACATCCCCCTATCCCACTTGGCTCGCGTAAAAACAGAACGAACGAACAGAACGATAACAAAATAACCAATTATAGCGCTTTCTGGGCTCGTATGAGCAGCCTTGAAAAAATGCAAAGTTGTTATGGACAAGGATTCGAACACTTGACCTCATCCCTATGAAGCAAGAGCTCTATCCACTACACCACCAGACTCACAGATGCTCTGCGGCTCTTCTTATGTGAGCCGAGTGGGATAGGGGGATGTAGAGGGCGCCACAGTGAGATAGCCACAGTGAGAAGAATCCCTCGTAACTTCGTTCAGAGAATCGTTCGGCAAAACCGAAAACGGATTTGAGCTCAGCGTCGCAAGACGCGTGCATCGGACTACACCTCATTACAAATGGCCGGACCGACCAATTGACCATTCCTTGTCAGGGGTATCCCTATACTCAGCCAAGTTCAAGTTTCGCTGGATACTTATAACTGAGAAATAGCCGAATGGCCTGACACATTCTACTATGAAGAGAACTCTCAGAACAGAACATGCCAAACCAAGTGCATCTGGTGAGGATGTGTCCGATAGGGTTGAGGCAGCTATGAGCGCCCACACGATCTAATAAAGGAGACAGAGCGCGCTTCTAAAGAAACGACCTTCTCCATGAACAGCTCGGTTCTCAGAGTCTAGAGACCGAGAAAAGAGAAGAAACGTTTTCGGAGAAAAGAAGTTCTGGTGCTATTGGAGAGAAAGGCGTGCACCGAATATGGCGGGGCTAAGTTAGGAAAGCCGCAATATAATTCAAAATACCGAGAACCGAAAAAAATAAAAATAAAAAGGAGGAGCATTCAAACTTCTTTTATTATCGTTGCATACAATGCACGCGTTTGCCGGGAGCCGAACTTCATTCATATCTTGTATTGATAAAAAAAGCCGACCTTGACTCTGGAGGAAAAGCTAATTGTAAGAACGATTTGCAGGATAAGAACGGCGGGACGTTACAAGGGAAAGAATGTTTCTAGACTTCAAACGGTATGCCTATGCTTTTGGGAAAAAAATACTGCTAAGAATTAGCGTTTCATAGGAAATCGATTTTGATCGTCGTCCGGCTTCTTTCCATGTGGATGTAAGAGCGAAAGTCGATGACTATTTAGGACCATCCGCTGACATCACAATTCAGATTCCAGAATTAGGTAGGCTGAATTGTTTCAAAAAAAAATAGAATTTCTTATTACATTGACGACACAGCGAGATATGCAGGGGGGGGGGGGCAAAAAAAGTCACTCTCTACTCACATTCAAAACAGAATTAATTACACTTTGCCAAACCAAACCGAATGAGCTCAATTGCATATTGAAGAGCACATTCTATTCTATCAAAAAAATACATAGGGGCTTTCTACACCGACGACATCAGAAGATTTTCCCACGGAAACATGGTTCGCGGTACGAGCTCAACGAGGTCGTCGAGAAACCATAGACGATTACGACGTCTCTGAAACGCTGGTCAAAAGCCATTTGCATAGTCAGAGCTAGTGTCCCTAAGAAGCCATTCACCAGTTATCCGATTGAAGAAATTATGTAGCAGCTTCAGAATGGAGCGATTATGGTAGGCCTCCTTGAGCTCGACGGTGATGACAGATGACGTCATATTCTGGAGACGGTGAAGCAGCGAAGGTGGGCCTGATTCTGCTTATGGGGGGACATCTAAGGAATAATTCGCCGTATAACTCCCAATAACAGCGGCATCCTTTGCGACGAAAAGTTTGATGATATGCGCCATGGGCAAAGTGACTCTTTTTTGCCCCCCTCCCCTTGTTTATAGGGTGGGGAGAAGTTGTGTGGGTCATAAAAAATGTCCAAACTTCATTTTTTGTTCACAAAATTCTCAAGTTTTAAAAAAGATACATGTCATGAGTTGCTGTTTTATGGAATTAATTCAACTCTTTCAGTGATTCAATAATTTGGAAAAAAATTGAATTGATTTTATGGAACAGCAACCCATGACATTTTGTCACTGCAAAGAAGCCTCGAAGTGGCTGCAGTCTGTTGACACATGAGACTTCATCGAGACGATAGTGCAGCGGAGTGTTCAATGAATAATTTATCCCTGATTCCGGACTGTCCTTTGAAATATCATCCCAGCTCATGGCATGTTGATTCCTTAGTATCCCTTCAATGAAGCCATAAACAGGGAAGTTTAATAAATCCAAATTCAAACTGTAAGCATGCCACAAATCCATCATCAAGAAAGAGCGATACTAGTCTTGAAAAGAAGTATCGCTGTGCTGGTTTATAGGCCGGAGCCCCTTCCAATAAAATGATCCAAAGTCAAATTGTAATGATTTTGCTTCCAGGGGCCGTTGCTTTCTTGACCGATATGGACCCAAAGATCCAATGATTTATACACTTTTATTATTAAAAACCTGATGAGGGGTATTTCCCAAGTTCGAAAGTTTCGGAGAGCTCGGCCAAGAAGCAAAAGGCGGTTCTGGACTTGTCAGCCGCTCGGACGATGAACTTTTTCTGTGAAATCACCGTCACCCTTGTATTGCCGCACTTCGAAAAATTCCCGTAACCTTATATTTTTCAATCCGATTCTGCTTCATCCGGTCGACTGGATTTCTGCTCAATAAACGGAAACCTCCAACTCTATTCTTGCTATGTTTTGCGTTCCATCTCCTCTCCCTGTCGTCCCCTCCTCCGATTGGAGAGGACAGTCCGATTTTTGAAAAAGGATTTAAAGGAGGAATTCACGATTAGAATGAAGGTCGAAGAAAGGGAAACTGACCTAGTTGAGGGACCCACGGACCTCCTGAGGGTGCGAACTGACGCGCAATTCGCATGGAAAAATTTGACCTCGGCGACCTATCATGCCTCAAAGCTGGCGGGTCCGGCGATCTCCGCCCACCGATCATCTGATCACTCGCCGTAGTTCAATACGTGGCGAGTGATTAGATAGCTGAGAGAGCGTAGTGTTGAAGAGGGCACAGCGATGAGAGTCGCATCAATGCTCAAATCAACGGGCAAGGAAGGGGTCCATTTCTCGGGTTCTGGGCCGTTTCTCATGGTTCTTCCTTCTTTCGTGTACCACTCACCATCCCTAGGTTAATTTGAAATGGGTTGCTTTTCATCGTGAATTCGTCCTTTAAAGAGGGGCCGGACAGTGTAATGAAGAAGGACGTTGAATCTCGTGTAAGTAGGTGAGTCTCGAAAGAAGAAGTTGGAGTTGATTTAAGAAGGTATGATACGCAAAGAATGTGTAATAGATTGTTGCAATTCTGTGGGATCGAATGAGTGGGGACTGGGGATTTCGGGAGATTTGCAGAAGATTATAAAAATGTTAAAGTGGAGTGGTGGGTAGGTGATCCACTGAAACTTTACCAGTACACACACCGGCTTTGCGCCTCAGACTGCGATATTTTTTTTGACTGTGGTCGAAAACTGATCTAAGGAGCATGATGCGTGCGTGATACGCCGTGTAAAAACTGCATATTACAGTGCTACGCACTGCACCTGCGCATTTGAAGGCCCAAGTTTCCATTAGCCAGATCGCCTTCGATTTTGAGCCGGTACCAGCAGAAGAAGTGCGCAGGTATGGAACCGACAAAGGATGTAAGGTATGTGACCAGACCT
>MU868539.1:87483-113871 GCA_036418205.1 Ostertagia ostertagi
CAGATAGAGGGTATTTACTCTGATGGTGTCGTTGTCACAAGAAGCAGAGAATCAGAGCAACGGTTTGACGCGGGGGTAAGCGATAACGGTTTCCCTAGGGTCTAGCCATATATTAGGTTTTGAAGAAAGTTCTTGCGCTTTCCAGTGTTCCTTTCTTGTACGCTTTATTTTGTTCCGACTTCAAGCAATTTGTCACCATTCTCTATGCTTTTTCGAAGAGCTTTATCTGTTCTATCTAAAACTGGGATCAACTTTGTTCAGCACTATTTGGTTATCAGTTTTCGAAGCCTTGTGTACGGTATACTTGATTAGCAAGTTCACATGCTTTTCCCTTCCTAGCTCAAAACGAGCCTTAACACGTTGACGACAAGCTGACGCGCATGCGCGTCAAGAATTTCGCACCGCATCGGACATTCTGACGCGCAAGCGCGTCAAGTCTATGCTACTCACTTTTATCGTGCTTGCGCTCCTTCCTCTCGGGTTTCTTGTATTCATTCTATAGATAATACATTAGCATGACTATAAACCGCTTGGCAGCTAGAGTGGTCAAGTATCTTTTGATTAAGCAAAGATTTTCCGAACGCACAAAACTTTCGTTCCGATTCTTTCTTAATAATACTTTCACTGCCGTCAATATTCTTATGAAAGATTTTAGAGTTAGTTGAAACAAAACTCTGTGAGTTTCAATATATTTGATTTGATGGGAGTACTTAGATATAAATGCTTTTAATTTCATTCGCAGCGAAAGTGATGTTTTTTTACTTCTTCGTGGTTATTATGCGCTCTTCTAAACGAAAACCTTTTGCTACTTATATACTTAACCTTTGTGCGATCGTCCTTGCCGAAATAGTCCTATGAAATTCAAGTTATTGTGCATTTTTAACAAAAAATAAGCGTAAGTAAGGTGAGGACGGCGCGGTCGCAAAATCGCTCCTGTCCCACGAGGTGCAAAATGCCAAAACATGCGATGTCGTCAACGTGTTAAGGGGTGGAAGCGAGTCAAGATACAGAAGCGCTCGAAAGTACTCGGCCGAATACTTTTCGGTCATAGCTTTCTTTCTGCTGAATCAAATCAGTTCAATTTTTGATATGTTTTAGAGGCAAACGTTCTCCACTTAAGCAAGTTATTGGAATGGGAGAAAGAATTTAGAAAGAAAAAATTGTTACTTCAAAAATTCTCGAGTATGACCGAATTCCAAGTAAATTTCAATTTATTGTAAAAAGCTTACAATTCAGCAAAACAATCCCGCATAATAGAAGACGTTGAACAGATTCAATACTGACATGATAACCTTCTAGAGTAGCGAAAACCGTGTGGAATCAATCACTGATTTTACTATCTATTGGGACAGCCTCCTCAAAATTTCTTCAAATTGGACGCGTTTTTCCCATATTCCTGACTTTTCCCTGCCGAAGGTTTCCTTACCTTCTTCCATAGTGTTTCTTTGACGCTTCGGACATGTGGCCGAATTAGTCGCTGCGTTAGAAGCACCACACCATGCTGGCGAAACGACTCTTTCACTGTGGAAGTGCAAAAACATCGTATCTTCTTTGTGAAGGAGTGGTTTCAGAATAGGCGTGCTACTAATGAAGGGACCAATTCGGCCGCATTTCCTTGAACGTCATCGAAGCACTATGGGAGAAGGTAGGGAAACCTTTGGCATGAAAAAGAGCCAGGAATATGGAGGGGAAACGCGTCTAATTTGAGGAAATCGTTTGAGAAGGTTTCCCCAATAGGCAGTGGAATCAGTGGTTGATTCCACACGGTTTTCGCAACTCTAGAAGGTTGTCATGTCAGTATTGAATCTGCTCAACGTCTGCTATTACGCGGCGGATCGTTTTGTGGAATCGTAAGCGTTTTACAATAAATTGAAACTTACTTGGAATTTGCGTTCATACTCGAGCATTTCTAAAGTAACAATTTTTCTTTCTGATGCACTTGGTTGAGATTTGCATCAAATATGGTCTGAAGCAATTATTCAAAAAGCTTTAGTAAGGATGGCGAGAGCCCTAGAGATGGTGCTATTGGACAATGCCAACCGATTTTCCGAAAATTCTTGGTCGAGCACACTCCACAGGGTTCTATGGTTCTGCAAGCGCTGGGGACGTATATGTGGTTTGTAAAACCTAGTTATAAGGAAGTAGCTGGAATGTCCAAAAAATTTAAATAGAGCGTGCTGCGACAGCTCCCATTTTCAAGTGTCGTCCGCCGCTTGCTAGCTTCTTTTACGCAATGAAAACGACCTGATTTACTCATTTGCAACGAACGATAAAGAGTGGATTCTCTGCTTCAGCATACGAACCTTTACTGAATGGGTTAACCGCGATCAAGCCCCATAAACTTTGCAAAATTGAAACTCTATTGAAGTAAAGTCTTGAGGTGACTTTCATAACGTCAGCGGCTGGTCTAGGTCTTCAAAACTAGGAGGAACTGTTAGAGTGGGGAAGTACTCTTGATAATATTCCAGAATGATCCTAGAATTTCGGGACACTCGCCTAGCACTCTTCATTATGATGAACGGACTCATCGCTGACAGGTACATAGTTCGACGCCCATCCCTCAACCAACCTACAGAAGTTTGCAGCAGCCGAGCTTACGAATCAGTGCTGCGACATCTTCCTCGTGAGGCCCTTAATTGCTGAAACTTTCAAAAATAGAATGCTTTATGAAAAAGCGGGAGGTTTGCGCTTCTAGCAGTATGTTTGGCTTCCTTCTACGTCTTTGAGTGAGAAGATCGCGTCGAGGATCTATCGAGGATGATACTCGGCCGCTCAAAAGGCCGCTCCCTTCTTCACCATTGCAAGTGTAATTCGTTGGCTAACGCTCGAAATGTGTCTAGAATACATTTTATCAACATAAGCAAACTGCGCTCGAAGTTGCAGAATCGATTGGAAGGTGTCATATGATCATGACCAGTTGACAGAAGCTGCATTGTAGTAAACGCATTTCGTAACTCCTACAACCTAAGAACAACTTCATTTGCCCAGGGCTTTTCCTTCACGGTTGTCGTTTTTGCGACAGGGTCCCTAACAACAGTGTCATTCTCAACGAGGTATTGAGGGGGAGCGAGCGGGCGGTAGATAGAGGCAGGTACCTTCGCAGCGCGTGTGCACATGTGACCTTGTCCTTGCAAAGATGCACTTCCATTCTTTGTATACTTTCGAATACTTCCTTCTCGGATACACCCTATTCGTCCCATCTGCACAACTATGCCACTGACGTTACTGACCACCACGAGTACGATCCCCCATGACCCACCTTGACAAATACGAGTCCCTGTCGAGGATTTCCTCGACCAATATTCACCCTGCTAGTACTAGGCGGAGACCGTTTTTCGATATATGCTGACGTCCGCTTTTCACAATGAGGTGCTTGATTGTGGTGTATGTTAACACGTTGACCACAAGGTTTAAGCATCGTGTGAGACAGCGTGCAGCGCATGCGCTTCACACCCAAATTGTTTATTTTTCGCGCATGCTCTGCTTCTTTTCTGATATTTTGCATTTATATTGTAGATCACATCACAACGTGACCAAATACGGTGTGGTTGACCGAAAGGTTGACTAATCCTTATTTTAGCAAAGTTTTTCTAACTTCTACAAGTTCTTCAGTTCGGTTCCACATTTTCTTTGCATTCTTTTGAGAATGAATGCATAAAAAGTAGTTAGAAGTAAGCACAGGGGGGAAAAAACCATGTGCGTAAAGTAAGCGAAATATACAGCGGACTGGCCAAAAAAAAGGCACTTTAGCCCAATGGCGCCAAATCAATCGAACTTCGTGCACGCTGAAGACGAATGTTAAAATTTTACGGCGGAATCATTCCCGAAGGTGCCGCCCAAAACAGGCCCGGCCCCCCCCTTCGTTGCCCCCGCCGTACTCACAATATGACGTCATCTGCCGTCACCGTCGAGCTCGAACGAGGCTTACCGTAATCGCTCCGAGCCTGAAGCTGCTACATAATTTCTTCAGTGAATTACTTTGAAATAGCTTCCCAGAGACATTAGCTGTGACTATGCAAAACCGCTTTTGACCAGCGTTTCAGGGACGTCGTAATGGTCTATGGTACCTCGACGACCTCGTTGAGCTCGTTCCGTGAACCATGTTTCCATGGGAAAATCTTCTGACAAAAATCAAGTCAGAATATGCTCCTCAATATTGAGTTTAAGGCAATCGATTTGTTGGTGCAAAGTGTTGCATAAGATGTCGAGATGTAGCGGAAGTGTCTCTTCTTTGCCCACCCCTGTCTATGTCTTCAATACAGCAACCGCGGCGGAAATAATTTGGTCGAAGTCCATTACAGCTAAAAGAACTAAAACACTTGCTTTCTCATCACAATAACACGTCAACCTTGGGCGGAAGTGGTGTAGTGGCAAGTGGCACGCACGCGAGCGGTCCGGGATCAAATCCTGGGTCGTGAGTCGCCCGGGCCAACCAAGCCTTCCATCCCTCCGGGGTCGGTTAATTGGTACCAGACTTGTCTGGGAGGATAAAAACACTGACTTGTACATCGGCTGGCCCCCGCAAGTCATTGTATAGGCCACATCGCATTCAAACGCCACTACGAATGTACAAATGGAAGTAGAATGCGTGCCGCATCCCAAAAAGGGATTGATCAACGGCGAATGCTTTATCGTTTTATCCTTTTAACACGTCACTTCGATCAAAGTTTTACAGTGGTACCTTCCGATAACACATGGAATATCACTGAAGACATTTTTGCATTCAGGTTTTTCCGTATTTAAAGGATAAAAAGTATAAATAAAACATTACCCGTTGATCAGTTCCTTTTTGGGATATGTGGCAGCGCATTTGACTTCGCAGTTGTTACATTCGTTAGGTGCGTTTGAAATGCGATGTGTTTATACGTGGACTTGAGGCTAGCTAATCCCAAGTCAAGTGTTTTTATCCTACAGCATGTCTGGCCACCAGTTAACCGCACCGGAAGATTGGAAGGCTTAGTTTGGCCCGGCGATCACGACCAGTGATTTGGAATCCCCAAACCTGTGGCGAGACGTGCCACTGGTGCACTACACAACTCTCCCCCTACCTTTCCGTATTTACGACATAATATTTCATGAGATTTGATGTGGGCGACGCGCCAGCAAAAATCGGCTCTGTCTCACGCGGTGTGCGAAACCTTCGATGTCCGTCAACTCTAACGATTTGGTATTATATTAGAATACATTGTATCTAGCACTCCGTTTGTAAAATCATCTATTGCAGCTGTCGCCTGGGTACAAGCTCGACGTGAATTGCTATTTGTACTCAGTGAATGTAACCCTCAAAAATAATAAAACTGTTCATGGCAGAACCAGTGAGACCTGTTATTGTGAGTATTAATTGCTATTGGAAGTAGGAGTGGAGCGTCTAATATCTTATTGTATGCGAATCTTGGCCTAGTCGCAATCTTGAACCGCGGACGATTGCTAATAAAAAAATGGGTGAAAGTGTAGCCGGTGTAGGGGGGGGGGGGAAGCAGTCATTAACATCTCATATATCTAATCGGAACTTACAATATCTAATCGAAGTGGAGCTGCGGAAGGGCGGTCATATCTAATCACCATCCAGACACAGTCTCTGAGTGTATGATTAGATAGGGATACCAACTCGAGATTCCATACAAAATCGGATACCTGAAAGGCCTTTCTCCGAGGGCTCGCATGGCAGTCGCAAGAAGGTTTGTGAAAGTGAATAATGTGTAAGGTAACAGCCATTTCAGTCATAAAATATGACAAGGGTAAGTGTACTAGTCGAAGGCCACCGCACGTTCAAAAAAAAAAAAGCTCAGATACCCTCGGAAAAAAGCCCTGCCGGCAATTTTCGCGAAGGAATGAAGTTAACCACGGCTTTTTGGAGGGGTCCTGTGCCAACAAGTATTCTACAAGTTTTTAACTAAGACTACTTTTCATGAATAGAGAAAAATCATGAGGACTGATCCAAATAGGAGATCTTTTTGTAACTAGGTTTTCTCCCAACTTTATGTTTCTGTGTCGACATCATCAGAATAGCGCAAAGATGGTCTGAAGGCTTAGTGGCCACTACTAGAAGGCGCACCTCCGACCCTCAGGGTTGAACTTAGGAAGAGGTTGAGCAAAGATTAATATGAGTAAGTTAACCGCCTCGCTCGGACTGATGCTTCCGATAGTTAAGTTGAGAATATAGCCAGATTTATTATAATGCTGACTTCGAGATCAGTCCAGTCGAGTATCTTCAGCGGAGGCGTTAGGGCCCAGAGGTGACGGTCCGAAGGAGATCAAGGGGTGACGGAGGCGCAGGCCGGAGGCGAGTCGTTGTAGCGGAGATCTCTCTCGAGGTCGACTATCGGAAGCCTTAAGTACGAAGCATCAGATGAGTCACTACAGTATGCTCTCGCACTATCTGCCTCTCATCCCGACACACTCTCTCGTGCCAGACGGCTACTTGTAAGGGGAAACCGCCTGAAAAGGGAACAAAGGAATAAATGGCTAGGGGAGTTTACTAGTTGGTCTATTACCACCTTAATTAGTAATTTATTTGATAATTGGTGTATTTGTATAACTCTCTCGCGTTCTTCACTCTCTTACAAAAGCCTGCGTCAATATATCTCACCCTACAGCTGAACAACTTTGTTATGGATGGTTATTTCGAATAGAAAAGGGTGGTTCCAACACCCCTGTGGTATAACCACTCTTTGCCGTGACTTGCAAAAGTGGTGGCCGATTCACTTCAGTGCGCTCAACTTCAGTAGAGGAAAATGTTGTTGTCTAGAGGTACTACTTCTGTGACCACTCTGTGCCAGAATTTTTTTCCTGACCTCCACAACGGACTGCAGCGCTTATAATAAAGCCTTGCAAGAACATCTCATCCCTTTTTCAAGCCGACGCTTCGTCTACACTACGAATTAATAGATTAGTGCAGCTACATGTAACTTACTCAACAAATGCAGCAGCACTCCCAGAACTCGGATGTCCTGAACAGATAGTCTGAAGTTATTTCGAGGAAAAATTTTCTACTAAGCTTCATCAGGAAGTCTCATGCGGATGACTGCCAGTTAGGAAATACAGAAGTGCAAAGCGAGCAACCCTTGAACCACTGAAGTGAAAAGATGGCCAACTGCCTCGGAATCTCAGTTCCAGTATGCCACTGAGGCTATTTGATGTCGCTCTTGAAAGAGAGGAAAATGCTACAGAGTGCTGTTTTTCACTAGAGTGATCCTAAAATTAACAAATAGTGCAAAAACCAGAAAAAAAATTAAAAAGCTCGACGAAAAGCTTTTCTTGCCAAAAGTGCGATGAAAAAGTCATTCATGGGGAGGAACCAGTTGGTGGTACTAGGAAAATTCCCAGCTGGCTACTTTTTCCGCAGACGCAAAATTTTAGGATGACTTTACAATCATAGACCGCTTTCATGAGATCCTGGTGAGGCGGGTGTCCCCCAAGAGGCCCGTCGCGCGGCGAAGGAAGAGACGCAGATGCGGCAAAGGACGAGTCGCAGCGCGTGCTGTGCGATATGAGACGTAGTATGGTACACTATTTAACCTGACGCCTAACCGCTACAGTATGCGCTGCGACTCGTCCTTTGCCGCGTCTGCGTCTCTTCCTTCGCCGCGCGACGGGCCTCTTGGGGACACCCGGAGAAGCTATGCATTTTGTACTGGGTCAAATTTGCCTCTTCTTATGTGAAACAACAAATATTCAATGAATAAATATTAGCGCATTCTAACGTTATGCCTTCATTCTTTCAGCGTTCACGTCACCAAGTTTCATCATTCTTTATGTGGTGATATTCCTTATTTTCGTAATGGCCGCCGTTCTATCTCAAAGGAAAAAGTTGCGCAAGGTATGCCTTCAGAGCACTTATAATTGTCTGAGATCTCACTCCGAGCTGAATTTTTAGCCAGCGCCTTCGTCAAAATCGGTGCCCCGGAAAAGCAGCATATCAACGAAATCTTTGAGTACAAGCATGTCTATGACCGAAAAAAGCAAGAAGGGCAAACCTTCAATTCGCACTACAGGGAAAACGAAAACCGGAAAAGGAGCTGATATGTCCACATCAAGCAGTGAAATCAAACCCATCACTAAATCCCAAGACAAGGCGCCGAAGAAATAATGACCATACTGCCACACATGGAGAAAAATAAAACTTAATATCTGAAATCTTATTTGTAATTGTATTTTGTAGAATTTCAACGAAATACTGGTGAGAATCTGGGAACCAATCGAGTTTGATTGTGATTATGCTGGCACGTGTCATACACTGGACGCATTCGCTTCCCATTCACGGATATGGCAAAATGGTTGGAAGGCATTGTGGTTGTGTAGCATTACTTACCTACGAGATAAGCCGTTTAGACAGAGCGAGCACCCGAAGTAAGCGTAAATTACGATGTTCCTGCCGTAGTCACGTACAATGCGCGTCGCATCGACGCGATTTCCGCAATGACAATCCTATGGGTTATGCTCACAATGAGGCTACCCCCGCTGGGCAGCAATCCAAAAATGGATGAGCGTCGCAGCGTTCGCCTCGCCGCTCGCGGGGCTGAGCGCACGGGCTAGGGGAGGTTATCCCCGGGTGCCGCGCTAGACTAGGCGCGAGGCCACTCTGGCGTGCGTGCCATCCTCCACCTCCTACATGAACGGCGCTCAGTATAGTTGGCGGGTTGGCTCGACATATTCTCTCTCCTTTGAGAGAGCGCAGAGAAAACGAATAGTGGGAGGCGAGCACACACTTCAGCGCGTCAATGCGTCGCGCATTGTACGTGACTACAGCAGAACATTATAATTCACGCTTTACTTCGGGTGCTCGCTCTGTCCAAACGGCTTAAGTCCTTACCTACTTGGATAATTACAGTTGCGGTCAAAAGTGCTCGCCCAATTAGTTTCTCGTGCTTCTCTTTTTTTTCGCTAGAGAAAAATCATGTTGCCCTCATAAAAATTTTCCTTTTGAATATCTTGATTTTAAGAATGATAAATTGACGATATAAAATCACAGTACATCGATTTTTAGAGGGTGCTGCTCAAGTGAGAAAAAGAATGCAGTAAAAGTCGTTTCCAAGAACGACTTTCTCTCAATCTTGGCATGGAAGTTGATGCGAATAGTTTTGCTGTAGCCTGACCAAGATTTCAGCACTTTTTATTAGGCTTACGTTTCGGCCTCTTCGCCTTCGTCAGAGCCTGAAAAGTCGAAAAGCAATTGAGACCGATCCTTTCATGAGCCAAACAATCCTGAAGACAATTTCTCCAGACTACTAAACCAACAGGCGGTATCGATGGAACCAAGAGGGCTACAAGGCTTACCTAGATCTTTGTCGCCAAGGCGCAAGATCGACCACCCAAGAAGCAGACTTTTGCGTGGAATGAGCGAACTTATCTTCTCCTCCCTGACCTCACCGAAACTCAAAACCTAGGTCGAGGAAGGGCGCCAGGTCACGGGTTACGGCTACACATTCTTCTTTCCTATTGATTTTGGGGTCCCTAGCAGCAATCCAAAACGCCTCCAGCGTTTTCCGCGCGGTGGTCTCCTCTTCTAGAGCCAAGATGGTAACCGACACCGTGAATGCAACATCCCCATGGAACTGAACCCGATGCATTCCCAATGGGGTTTGAGTGCGTGACTTTTTGAGCCCCTCCATGTGTTCCTTGATGCGTGTGCGAAGAGGGCGCCCCGTCTCACCTATGTATTCGTTGCCGCAGACTTGGCAGCGGATCAGATAGATCACTCCTGCCTTCATGCAGTCACCGCTCTGTTTAAGGGCAGATGACGCAGTCTGGGATGTCGCAGAAATTGGTCGTACAGACGATTGCGAACGAGTCGTCGGCTCAAAAGAAAGGTCGTGTATTGGCCGAAGCTTTTTGACCGCTTACTGTATATGCTCTTTGTCGGCCGACGATCCTCAGCGGCGAGCATACACCTCCCTCCTTTGACGATTTGTGCGGTAAGGGAACAGTGTTGGCGAAGCTTTTTGGAGTCTTGTCAAAGAGTCTCCATCGCGTTGCGGGTGCCAGTTTTCGCGTCTCCGTCGGTACAGAACATAGATGACAGGAGTCACGATTGGTGCATACATTTGCCCACCTGCCTGACCCGTCACTTTTTGTGTTCCACGTATATTTACTTTATACATTAGACCCAAAACGTAATTTTTTAGCCAACAGACAACATGTGCATGGCGCACTTGTCTAGCACGCTCAGGACTGACTATTTCATGACTCCTCCCTTACAATATTAGAAGATAGGGCGTTTCTGAACTAATTCACTATTTATTAAGGTGTCCCATAAGTTTGCGCATCTCGGAACTTTATTTCGCGATTTCTGAATGGGCTACGAAGAGCCCACTTCGTTAAGTAACCTGTACACGACTCATGACTTTCCTAGCTGCCTTCTTCGAACTTAAAGGCATGCCCCAGGATCACATTGGTGTGGCTCTTGCACACGAATGTGAATGTATTGGTGCGAAGTGGGCCGGCAGTAAAGAAAAAAGGAAAAGAATCCGTCAAAAACGCTTAGGTTAAGGGCTCACTCACCTTCCTAAGCAATTTGCTCTGCGATACATCTCCTTGTCGTCGTCTACCATACGATATCAGAATCATCAAATCTGCTACAGCTTGGAGAAAATCGTGACCCGTGACGACGCTGTTCTAGGCCTGCTGTGCTCTTCTATCCAGGCAACCCGTATGAGTTATTTTGCTAGGTGACTGCCACACTCAAACCTTTCAGGTACACGGTTGGAAGAGATCTGCCATTTTCCGAAAAATTGTACATAGGCTTGGACAAAGAAATCCTCATGAAGTGGCGAGTAACCGCTTGAGTGTTACACGAGTTCAGTCAACATCTATCCTATTTCGTCCCTAAGCGGTGGGTGAAGAACGGTCTGGCTAAGAACTGCTGAGAGTTGGTTGTCGGTGAAAATGTAGTTCGGGGGGCCACCCTATCTAATCGAAGTGGAGTAGCGGAAGACACTCATATCTAATCAAAGTAGAGTTGCGGGAAGGCACTCATATCTTATCATATCTTTCACTGAGTAAGCGGCAAACGACCAGTTCGTCACACTTGTTACCCTTGTCCTATGGCGAAAACGGCTGTCACCTTGCTGACTCTTCACTTTCACCAACCCTTCTTGCGATTGCCATGCAAGCCCTTGGCGAAAGGGCCTTTCAGGTATCCGATTTTGTACGGAATCCCGGGTTGGTATCCCTTCGATTAGATATTGCCACTTTGATTAATATTATGAGTAGCTCCCTCGAACTACATTTTCACCTTTGTTGTCTATGCTAACCATCTGCAGAAGTACCAGTGGCCATATCAATTAGAGGGGACTGAAAAACGATCAAATTCAGCGAGACGTTTCCGCCACTTATGGAAGGCAAGTAGCGAACCAGCCACTGAGAACTTCTCTGTGGTTTTGACCTTGTAATAGGTAAGGACTCCTGAAATCAACGCTTGCAGCTGTTAGGAAAAACCCTACTAATACGCTAAAAATCAACAAGGTATATCCGCTCTACGGCATCCGAGACCCACTGTTTCGAAAATGACACCGCTCTAGATTTCGAAGCTTACAAGGAAAGGCTCCCAGGTCGCCATGGCCATTCAAGAAGAGATGTATACCATTAGATGTGCCTTTGAACGCTGATCTCAAATCTACCTTCAAATCTATTCTCTGAAGGGAGTTATGAAGCAAAACAGCGCAACGGCAGTGGTCGGGATTTGCAGTCAAAACGTCGTAGGATCGGCCCCTGATCGCGTTTACTGTCTTGCGTTCTTCAGGAATTAGGCTAAATAGGCTATTAAAGCCTTTTAGCTGTACTCTGAAGAAGCAAAACAGTACGCGATCAGGGGCCGATCCTACGACGTTTTGACTGCAAATCCCGACCACTACCGTTGCGCTGTTTTGCTTCATAACTCCCTTCAGAGAATCGTTTAGCAGATTTGGAAGGTATTTGAGATCAGCGTTCAAAGGCACATCTAGCGGTATACATCTCTTCCTAAGAGCCTTTCCTAGTTAGTCGGGAAGTCCTGTCAGAGCCACCGCACGGCGGTGATCAGCTTCCTTCCGTAGGCCAATTACTCTTGCTGAGTAGTCATCTTGCGGGCAAAAAATACGATTCAAAGAAGGACCTCGAAATCGACGTCACTTGCTTTACCAGCCTAAAACTGCGGACCTTCAGGGAGCACGGCATCGACTTTTCGGTGATACGTTGGCAACAAGTCAATGATAGTGATACTGATAATGACTGATAGTGATGGTCCTTGTATTGATGATGGATATTGCTTTTGTGAAATAATGCCAACTCAAAAAAATGTTCAAAAGTTTTTCAAACTCTTGGAACAACCCCCTCATGGAGCCAATTGAGACAAAATTCTTCATGGTTTATTCTTTTGATACACCTCGATTTTATCAATACATATATCTTTCATAAGAACGCCTCTAAATCGACGAGTAAATGCGATCTCGTAGGGCAACTACAATAAGCCGCGTCTTCACCGGGCTGTCCGCGGATTCCTCGCGATCCTTGTCGGCCATCAATACCTTGCTCACCTGGTCTCCCGATTTCGCCAGGTTCTCCCGGCGGCCCCATTTGTCCTGGTTCTCCGTGAGTTCCGTGTGGTCCATTAGCTCCGGGATCACCGGGCATGCCCCAGTGGACCTTGTGGACCAGGTAGACCCTTTCCACGGAATCCAAGTCGTCCAGCGACACCCGGGTATCCTGGCTCGCCACGTGGACCCTCTTCTCCTTTGTCTCCTGGTGGACCGACAGGGCCCATGTCGCCATGGCGTCCGGCTCTACCTTCACTGCCGATCCATCCGTTTCGACCAGGAGCTCCTCGTGGTCCTTCAGGTCCAGGTGGTCCTATTGGGCCCATGGGACAAACCACACATCCTCGAGGAGTGTTCGGCATAATGCCCTTGCCGTTGAGACCCGGCTGTCCTTGTTCACCTGGAGGACCAGGTTCTCCCGGTGTTCCGGGTCTTCCTCGGGGTCCGGGTGGTCCTACTGGGCACATGAACGTGGCTAGAACGCTTTTCTCAATGTCGTCGAAATTGTCCGATCTTGAGTGCTTGTACCGCTTCGTTCGTTGGGGCACTTCAATGTTGGCACGGTTGTTCTCGCTGATAATCGCATTCCACGCACGATCAGAGTAATCCTGAAAATAGCAGTCAATAACTACATTTATGAGCAAATCCGTAGTTTGTAATGCATTGAAACATGATTTGCATTGGTACGAGGCGGGGTGTCCTTCAAGAGGCCCGCCGCGCGGCGAAGGAGAGACGCAGACGCGGCAAAGGACGAGTCGCAGCGCGTGCTGTGCGATATGAGACGTAGTATGGTACACTCTGTTTAACCTGACGCCTAACCGCTACAGTATGCGCTGCGACTCGTCCTTTGCCGCGTCTGCGTCTCTTCCTTCGCCGCGCGGTGGGCCTCTTTGGGGACACCCGCGCTACCGTAGTCGATGTAAGCAAACCAGCCCTTTAGGCGTTTCTGCTGGGCCGTATGCTGAATGTTGGGGAGGATGTGTGTCACGATCTCACTCGGTATTTGACCGCCTCATTTTAGCTCTTCCCAGTGGAACGTTTATTACCTTCGAGATCGTCCTCTTCCAAGGCTTAGTCCTGGGAAAGCAAACCAGCCCTTTTGGCGGAGCTGCTGGACCAGCTGCACCACTTGCGTCATTACTCTCCTACCGTACCGACCGAGTTGAAGTAGTCCGTCGACCGTCGGGGACCCCATCCCCTCCCCAACATTCAGCATACGGTCCCAGCAGAAACGCCAAAAGGGCTGGTTTGCTTACCTCGGTAGCACCCACAGTTCACTAGTTCGATTTCTATGTAGATGCAGCACTTCTTCTGTTGCTGAGAAATTAAAGAACCTACTAAAGTCAAGTAGCAAGATAAATTGGTCTCCCATTGGTAGTGCTGCCGGGAGTTGTCGCAGTGAACAAAGAACAAGTGGAAAATGCCCGAAGCTCACACAACGGTACCCTAACTTCCCCATAGATGGGCTAGGCTCTCCAGGAATTAGACAAGCCTTGGAAATGTGGTCAATGGGTACCGCACGATTTCACCGGGTGGACATCTGCACATGTACTTCTCGTCGCACAGTAGCAACGATAGGCCGTGGCATGTGGCCATTGGCGAAGACAAATGGACCGTCTGCTTCAACCATATGCGAAAGCAGCAGCGGCTTTGGAATATGGGAAAGTGGAGTTTCAATGCCTTGACCTGACAACTATGGGGGAATGGTGATGTTGTCAAACTTTTGGAATTTTGACGGTATTTCCCATGGGTGATGTTCTGTCTGCAGGATTGACGATGACAAGGGCTACCCACTGCTAGCTGCTCGAAACGATTGCAGAAAAGCTTCACGGAATATAGCGACAAGTCAACCTGCTTCACGACAACGCGCAACGGCGCGGGTGTTCGGTCTCAAGCCACAAGATTCTCAAGCTAGGCTGGACCGCGGTTGCCCGTCTGCCATATTCGTCAAACCTATCCATACACGTCTTCACCTTTCCTGCTCGCTCGCTCATTACCTGGAGAACAGAAAGCTCGACGACGAGGACCGCAAATCCGACTTCCAAAAGTTGTTTGACAAAAATTCTCCTAATTTCTACAAATGTGGTGTCAACCAATTGCCCGAAGGTTGGCGTATTGTTGCTGAGTCTGATGGTCAATATGTTACGGGTCTTAGAATAAAAAGATAAAAAAATAAATTTCAAATTTCGGCTGTGGGGTGCTCTGAAACTTTCTTCCCAACCCAATGCATTCCACTAAACTTTACGCACTCATATTGCGAGCTGACCTTTCACCACGACGGACCCGAAAGAAGAACGGAAAGCTGCCTCAAATCTGTTCATCTTTGAAGGTCCGGGACTTCTGTCTCTTTGCAACCCTTAATATGTTTATCGGAAGACCGAAAGTCTCGGTCAACTGATGATAGTGAGCACCATGTGAGAAGTTCCTGTCTGGCTACCCTGACCCCAAGGTTGCTGGCTCAAACTTTATGAAATGCCCTTCAGACCTAACAAATTTTGATAAGCGCCACATGAGGCACGCCTTCAATTGGGCGTCAACTTCTCCTCGTAAAGGCCATCAGTTACTCTCAGTCGCGAGATTCAGAATATCCGTGATTCTCTTGAACAACACCTTCCTTTCACGTCTTTTTCCCCTCCCCTCGCCCGACCCACACGCCACCTTAGAGTGATCCATCGATTTATCAGTGTGATCACTTTTGAAACTTGGCCAACGACGATACCAGGGTATTTCTGGGCCATTTTTTCGCTTTCGGAATTCCTGATCTTTCTCGTTCCTGATATGCATCTATTACCGTAACAACTCCGTATCTCTAACAGGTAATCAGTTACGGTACAGTTTTACTATTTACCTATTTTATGTGATTGTTAGGCCACTCATAATGTTACCACGTTTTTTTACCTGTCCCCTATGAAACCGTTTTTCACCGAACATTGTCATCGATTATTCCGATTCCAAACATTCGTCTTCAATCATTTCATCGTTATTTAAGACGTTACCCCTCTCTATCACTTGTTATCGCTTTCTACTTCCGCCCGTGTTCTTACGAGTAGGTTATTCTAGCGATCACTCTATTACCTCTCAGCTCGTTATCACCACGCCAGCTCTGTTACCCGCGCTAGCGCGCGTATCACATACTTGGCTTTAGTACAACCAAGCAACCTAAGGGACATCGGCCTCAAAGCTGACCTGCACACGTGCTGCGAGACTATGAGCTCTAACGTTGTCTGTGTAACGATTTTTGAAAGCATTATGTAGCTGGAAAGCGCAACGGTAGTGATTCTGACTCCCAGGTAAGAAGGTTCTGAGATCGACTACAGCGCTGGTCCATAGTTTTGCTCTTTTCAGGAATACGGCTAAGATGACTTAAGCATAGCCCTCTTCCGCAAGGCCAAAAGATCAGCGCGCGGGGTAATTTCAAAGGAGGATTCCACAATAAGAACGAAGGTCGAAGAATGGGAACTTACCTAGTGGAGAGACAGGCGGACCTCCCCTAAGGGTGCGGACCAACACGCAATTCGCATCGAAGGATATGCCCCCGGCGATCTGGCATGGCCTTCCCTTTGGCGCAGTTGGCCCGGAACGCCCACCGACATAGCAGAGAGAGCGTTAGCGTTGAAGAGGGCACGATGAGAGTCGCATCAATGCGGAAATCAACGGGCAAGGAAGGGGTCCCATTTCTCGGGTTCCGGGCCGTTTCACATGGTTTTTCTTCATCCCTGCTCCACTGACCACCTCTACCCTTATTTCCAATGAGCTAACTTTTCATCGTAAAATCCTTCTAATCCTTAATTTCCCCTACCTCCTATGTCACCGTGTTACCTCATGTGATTAAAATAGTTTCAGCACTCTCCAATGAAGTTTTTAATTCAGTAGAAACTATAAATATAATGGACCTTTTTGCGATCTATATGGCCACCTTGTGGACTAGTGGGCGGGGCGGGCCATGTGTCGAGGGGCTCTGCCAGCACGACCACTCTCTCCTCTGAAGGCAGCGATTACGATGGCTGGAAGCGGTTGCGTTCGTGATGACGTCATTGAAGTTGTTGCCAAAAGGCCTTAGGAGACGGTTCCAAGCACTTCCCCTATCTCTATGAAGGGTCCCAGTAACTACCTTTGACGCTCAATGACGTCACCGAAACCGCACCGCTCTCCAGTCGTCATGATCACTGTCTTTGACCTTTGCTACCTCTTATGTTTCCATTTCCACCTCATTTTCAAGCTATATTTATTGTATTTCCATCTTATTTCAAATCGTACGTGTTCTCACAGAAATCCCTACTAAGCCCTTGTCTACGCCTTTTGAAAATTTGTACATTTTCTGCCACAAGTCCCCTACGTACTCTAGATGACGGGTACCGATGAAAACTATAATAATTATGTAAGGGTGAAAAATTTCTGGATGGATGTTTCCTGGGGAACGGGTTATGCTAGCGCAGGTGATTGATGAAAAAGGTCAAACACAGCCTATCCTGTTGTCAGGGAATTTAGGGCGAGATTCGGGTTCAATTTGTTTTTTCAAGCAATGAAAGTGAACTTTTGAATCGTATTTCCTATGAGATGAGTTCTGGAGAAATTTCGCTAACAACCGATCAAATGCTGCCCCGTTCAGCGAAGGAACGCCAGGAATCTGTCAAAAAAATGAGTTGTGCGAAAGATCATGCGGTAGCACTGTCTAAATCATCACCCTATTCTTTTTCAAAGCTCATCCTTTAAGAACGGCATGTGGACAGCGACAATATATAATCATTGACGTTGCTCCAACTCATTTGTAGAGTGAAAGCAAGCTCCTGGATGAGTGTAGAAGGGTAAGGCCGATGTCAGACTCTGCGAATTGAGCGATTTGCAAAGTCAAAGTATTATTGTTCAGTTGCTTTTTGGGAAACGGCACGCCCATTTGTCATTCGTAATAGCGTTTGAATGCGATCGACCTAGCAATGACCTGCGGGGCCAGCCGAGTGAAATAGTGCTTTTATCTCCCAGACAATTTTCGGCTTACCAATTAAATTAGCCGGGCGGGATGTATGTGAAAGCTTAGGCTCGGACGACGCACGACCCCAGGATTCGATCATCAGACCGCGCGCGTGGGGGTTTTATCCTCCCAGACAAGTTTGGTACCAATTAAGCCACCACGGAGGGACACACAGCCGAACTCACAGAAAAACTGATGAAAAAATCCCCTCTTTGCACACTTCTTGAAGCGGAGTCGCTGATGCTTGAGCCAATTTATGCGGGAAATACCTAGAAAAACCTCTAGAAATGTTAGAACCAGCGATGCACCCCTAGTTTCGTCATCACGCGTTTTGAAGGCCATTGACCTTGAATTAATAGTCCTTTGGAAATGAAATTTGGGCTGCTAGCAGGTCCAGCATTAGAGAAAAAACCAAGAGAAATCACCTAGAGCCTGTAAAACCCGATTTCCGACAAGTCACATGAAATCTGAAGACATCAACATTAACGCGTTGCTCTGCTTCTCTACAGAAACGGCCAGAGTCTGACGGAGAGAGTAGCAAGAGGGTGAGCCGGTAGAGAAATGAGGCGTCTTAAAGGGATGGATGAGACCTACATGATCGTTACCATTTTTTGCCTGCGGGAGTGTCACGTTTCGTCCCCTTGAGAGTCAAACTTCCCTTCATTGAGGGCCATTTACCTTTCTTCCATACAATTTATCATAACACTTATCTTTAAGGCTGATATCAAAGCTATTTTTGAATACTTCCGGTTAGCACTAAAACACCAGCGATCTTTTCTGGTGGTTCCCCTCGTAGCTCTAATAAGAAAATGTTTGCCTACTGAGCAATAGCGTTTTTGCGCGAGCCTATACGAGACTGTAGAGAACAGTAGGCAGCAATGGTAACTAAATAAACAAACAAATATGCATAATCTGGTAGCGACCGATATTGTCGAGAGAAACGAAGAAAGCTGATAAGAAGTCCTCTCTCGCTAACAGGAATCCAAATATGGATGAGTTTCGGAGACTTCCCAGGGGTCATTTTGCCCGGTAGTGATTTTTCGTAGCATTCAAATAATTTCGTGCATCTTCTACTTAACGGTGTTGACAAGAAGTTATGATTACCGTGCTTGTTTGCTCCACTGGATGGACCTCCGGTGGGCGGGGTTTGGGGCAGGATAAACACATTGGGCCTTCAAAATGCTAACTAAAGAGCATTTTCTTCAGCCTCCAAAATCGACGCTGGCCGAATATGGTAAGAGTGTATAACCTTGCTTGGGGAATAGTCGTTCATACGAAGCTGCTTAGGGCGTTGCAAAGGTCTTTGGGTGTGAGGAAATTCATTTTTGACAACCAGTTCTACTTCCTCCATTCGTTTCCCCTCTATCTTCAACCTTCCCTCCCAACTCCATCATCCATTCCACGTATGTACGAGCGTTACAATGGTGCCTATAGTACGTGTGAACTATTACACCTTTCTAAAATCTCACAGATGGGATTTTTTGCCGAATAGAAAAAATGCTGAATTTAAATAAGTCGAATATTTGGGATCGTTGAGTTTGAAGGAAGAGTTGTAGAAGGCAAATCTGTTTGCGATGAGAAATTCGTTTGGAATGCGCCACACATCTGACTTCTGTTTAGAACCATATAAGCGTTCGAATGCAGTATTCACATGGACTTGGCAAGTGTATCGCTCAGCCTTTCTTGACAGGTCTAGGATCACATGATGGTCTCTGGGCGACAAATTCTAGGGGAAAACGCGGAAGGGATCGGTTCGACGTACTGCCCAGTTGGCAGCGACGCGTTTTTTAAATTAGCCATATGGACGTGGAACCATACACCGAAGCATCACCGTTGAAGCCTTCACTGGATCTTTTTGAGGGCTATCGTGCTATTCTGGACATCCAAACGCGCAGTGCTTCATAGCAAAAGGTAAGTCGGAGTAGTGGCAAGTGGCGCCGTACACAGCTCATACCATTCGGGGTCAAATCCCGGATCGAATCCTATCAAAGCCAATTGAGTCCTTGGTAATTTCCAGGCTAATTATTGGTGCCAAAATTATGTGTAATAATAAAAATGCTGTCATTACACGGCTGACCCTCGCAATTCACAGCGCAAGCCAAATGACATCCAAAACCCCAACGATTTGAAACGGAAGTAGAATGCGTGGCGCATGCCCAAACCCCAAACCAGGGAATAATCAACGCTGAATTCATTATCCGTTTATCCTTTTGGGGCAATAGCGGGGATAAATCCTATTCCTAAACAGTTTATCCTAACTAGTTGATCTTTTATAAGAAGGTGGTTACCGTTGTACTTGGTATACGGTATTTTTAAATAGTAAAACCTTTTTTACAAACCTTGAAGTCTTTCAAGTCGTCCATGGCGATGTCGTACATTTTATTAATGTCGAGAATAATAAAAACAGTACACACAACTGCCACCACAATAACGACACCGGAAGCGGTTGAAGCAAACGCGACCGCCAAATGTCGCCCCATCGTGCGCGTTTGAAGACTGTCACACGACGGCGACCAGGTCGCCTTTAATAGGGTTATGGTGCGATGGGATGGGATGAAATGTTCAATGATGTTCGTGTGGGACGAATTCTTTCGAGTGACCTCAGATGATTTCGCTTCCAGCTTCACAAATTGGAATACCAGGCGGGCGTCGATCCCTTGAGCAAGCTTTCGTCGGGGTTCACGCTCGGCCAACCGGATGAAAAATCTGCATCGGATCCAACCGGGCCTCAGACCATCGCTTTTGTTAGCAGGATAGAAATCGTCCAACAATCGAAAGTCAAGGTAAAACGCTTCAGAACTGAACGACGCAAGCTGACCAGCACATGTTGCTTGGAGAATGCCAGTAAGTTTTTGGGATCGGGCGCTATCGCGATTATAGCGGGGCACTCGAGACTTCGTCTGCGGAGATGCGTCCAGGGCTCCAGGAAAACCCAGAAAGCCCCACGCACCTTCAAGGTCTCTTCTCCCCTCTACCTTGACGCGTGGTCCCTCTCCGTTTCTAACGACAAAACCGTTCACGGCGGTTTTGAATGCAGACACCGGACAGGCCTCGTAACTGCAATAAGCACCTGAGTATCGAAGAACCGCGAAGATAATAAGGCCCCTTCCATTCCCCAGCGCAAGCCAGGAGACACGTTGCGAGGCCAGGTACAAAGTGCCCGAGCCATTTAATTCTTCTCGCCCGCTTGTTTCACAGACCAAGAAAAGTCACGGGCGAACGAGTCGGTCGAGTCGAATTGTGGGTTCATTGCAAAAATAGACAAAAAGAATGAGAAAAATGTAAAGGTGGCTTGTTTGGAACGCCGATGAAATTGGTTTGCGATAGGAAGAACACTCGTACCCTCCTCACTATGCTGCAACAGGACGCGAAAAAAAAAAACGCGGCACGTGCCTCATTACTTTTGGCCCACCACTGTACACCTACGGCAAAACTCATGCCTTCCAAACTAAGCCGTAGAGGACTTGAAAACATCATAGGGAAATAATATTATCACGCCACTCTGAAATCTATCCTCGCTCCGCCTGAAAGCTTATGTCCCATTAAGAAGAGATGATCCACGGATTCTATTCGCGCCACCCACTTGTCCCCGTATTTTCTGATAGCGTCTGTAAATAAACGCTTGGTGACATTCTGCTCCCGGGCGGAACAGATCATGGAATGTAGGGCAACCGCCAAGTATGCAAAGAATCCTACTGCAGTTGGGGTGACACAACAAGTATCCGTTTTCGGCTTTTCATCAGTTAATTGGCCATGTACCCCCCAACCACTTAAGCCAGTTCTCGAACCAACCTTCAAAAAAAGCCGATTGAACCACGGAAAGCTTCAAACAACCTGCTAACATATTAGATAACCAGATTAGTCCCCCGTCAACCGCCGGGACCTTCCTTTCCTGCGCAAGCTTTCTATCCTCCGCTATGGTCCCTTCCTCCTGTGACACCAACACCTCCTGGAAGTGACGCGTATGCAACACAATGGTGTTTCATACAGTAGAAGGGACACAATCATGATATGACGGTAGATTTTTCGCTTCCCTTCCTCATCCTCCCTTCCTCTCTCCACTGCCCTCCAGCTGCCACTGCAGCACCATGTGGAATGAACGGAAGTGTGCTAAGCAGGTGTTTATATAGCCCTGAAGAGTGTTATCACAACTATCCTGCTACAAAACATGATATCTCAAATCCTGTAAGCTACCCGATTTGTTAGCGGTTTGTTTATCCCATGAGCTTCCTTCTCACTCACTTCATTTTGCGGACGGACACACATACATACATACACACACACACACACACACATACAGATACACAAACCGACACACAAAGTTAGCGCTTTATAAAATAGAAGGATATTTAAATATTTAGGGTAAGAGAATTATTCCTTGTCCATAGGAATCCGTATTACTGCGCATGCTCCTGCTTCCACCCATTGTGTCCGGACTTCTTCAACCGCTCTGAATGCCCATCAAGCCTACGCAGTGATTCAGACTACAGTTGGTAAGGCATAGTATGTTTTGCCCGTCTTTAAAAGCTAAAGTAATCAATCAGCAGAGAGAAAGAGCGTTGTATAACTCGACCATTCGATCGTCGAATTACAACCGCTAGGGTGGCTAGTGACTTACTCGCTACTACATCCGCCTTGTAGTAAATATATAGCTCATATTTACTGCCATTTATACCATGGCACCTATTTGCCGCCTTCATCGGAAGGATATCCGGAAACCTTTGCAATCAGCTCATTCATTCAAACATCGTTCCATTCAATCATATATCTGATTTATCGCTTTCGGCAATGGATGAGACAATTAAGGTCATTCTGCACTTGAGGCTTTCCGATTAATGACGAAGAAAGGCAAAGAAATCATCAGACACTTCTGAAACGATCGCAAGCTTTTCAAAAGAAGCCTAAAAACGAATTACGGTTTAACTTTTATTTTGCTGAGTCATAAGTAAGAGCCGATTTCTTTACACCCGCATCATCTTTCCCACAAGAAAAAATGTTTGCTTTGTTCCCTGCAAAGAGGCCGATCTAGCACCTTTTCCACGCACTGCAAATGATATAAGGTAAGATAATATAACGCCGACTCACTTTAAAGGCATGCCCGGGATAAGAAAAACTGTGGATAAAAATGCCATAGTGAGACTGAGTTCGAACAAGTGACCGAAGCAGGGCAAGGAAAGCAAGATAATCATAGAAAACACTAAAATTAAGACTATAGCCCTCAGTAAGGTCGGATGGGGTTTTATACGGAGCAGGGCGACCAGAGAAGACAAAAACACGCGAGAGAGATGCCGTTTGAGAGAGCACGCTGTTCCCTACACTGTGGCGGTGGGTGGACGTTGCTGGGGCGATGATCGCAGCCTTAAGGCTCCCAATGGCGCTCTAAGCACCATTCAGTGCGCTAGTTGGCAAGCTCTCTGTGGACTACGGACCTCTACGATTCCTCACGTATCCTTCTATTGCGAAGAGCTAATACCGGGGTTGCCTCGGTCAATGTTCGTCGCTGTCCTACTTTATAGCTCCGTCTAGGGCACAACGAGTGAGGCTCATCACGATATTTGTGAAGCTGAAGGACCATACAGGGTAAAAGAGAGGATAATTGAACGTGATTCGGGTAGCACCGCAGACGTCGGACATGCTTGAACACTAATCCGACGTTCCCGCAACATCTACGAATGGATATCATTGGACCATCAGGACATCTGGAACGCCCGTGTAACGCACCCACCAAATAACAGTGACCTGCGTCTCCCAGGCACAAATGAGTCAACCTATAAGCCATTGGGCAATGTGAACCCTGCAAAGAAGAATCGGCACGAGTTGAGGGTGAGGTTGTTCGGAGGACACTTGTGAACATTTGCCGAAGTTTGCTGTGTAAAAGTCGTTGTTCCGACCGACTTGAAATGGGGTCACTGAACGGGGAATTCCCAGTCGATTAAGGCAACATACGCAGGCGTCAGTGGGCTATGCAGTTCACAAAGACAACGAGCTCCAAGAGAGCTACTCACTCAGAGTAGGTTCCGCACTCCGGTTGTTGGCTTGCCTCACTACGGGCTTCAACCGACACCCACCACTGATTGTGTAGACACCTGTTGCTTGCAGGTTACGTAGATTTGCTCCGGATATGGCACAGCTGAGGCTTCAATAGATGAAAATTGCTTCCACTGCGAGGCAAATTGCAATCCACATGTCACGAGCGAGTCCCAAAATAAAACTTGGCTCCAACGATCTCCTCCGCTCTCACTAACGCCACTGTATACTACCAACGATCAACCACCCGGACCGTTATAACTCCGTCCGTTTCTGGTAACCGCGTTAACGGTTCCGGTATAGGCCGTGATAGGCCTGCAGTGAGAGTCATGGTTTGCTTTGCCGAATCTAAAGCCGTCTCCGAACACATTTACACGTTAACAGACCCATAGGCAGCTCAAGATCAAAAAAACCCTTATGTCCAGGGCCTTCAGAAAAGTGGTGCGGTTTTGCAAGGCAATGTAATGGGAACTCGTGTTAAGTACAGGGTCAACCTCGCGGTTTATCTCATCCTTAGTCCAGCTGATTGAATCACGTATCTCTGATTGCGAGTTGAAGGTATACTTTACTACCGCCCAGTTGTTCCGCTAGCTTGGTCGTGTCCTGGAGGAGAAAACTGCAATGTGGCGAGCACCTTCAAGTGGATGTCCAATTATTCTTTGCATCGAAGGCGGAGTATATTTTATCGGCAGAGGTATCCATTCACTAGCGGATAGTTATAGACAGTTGTAGACAGTGTGGTGAATTGGCGCTTAATAAGACATCCTAAAAGGAGTTTTGAATTTCGAAAACATGTGACAAATCGGCCCTTAGTTTGACTCATCCTAATACTCCATCATGGCGCATCACAGTGTGGTTAAGCCCGATATAAGAAGTCCATATTTTATACATACTGAGGTGTTACCTAACCGACCCCGAAGGCTTCGAAGGCTTGGTTGACCTGGTGATATTCGACCCGAGATTTAATCTCAGCATCACATACGCAGTAGTTGAACCACTTTCCACTACACCCATCTCTGCTAATGCTTGGCTAGAGGTAATAATGAAATAGAACTATAGGAGGCAGGAAAATCCATTCAAAATCGTTTTTTACATTCCTGGACGCATAAAGGATTCTATAAGGAAAAATTCCGGGATTCAGCTACGATTTGTGGGAAGGATACCGCGAGGGAGATCGTAGAGTCCGTACTCTATGCAGCTCACTACAGCTTTGCCGCAAAAATCGCGCGATTAGGTCGCTAATCCTTACGGGCCTGCAACCATCGACTCCCGTTGCAACGCTCTCCGCCCACCGTGCTTGAGTCAGAGATCACGCTGTTCCTTCGTCCCTCTTTGGTCGTCTGCCTCCAGCCACCGCACACATCCGGCTTGAACGAGTAAGGCACAACTCCAAGGCAGAGGTCGTGTGAACGCTTCCTTCGGTCTGTAGAGACCCCTAGAGGACAATCACAAATGTGGCGTTCCCGTGCACGGAAACCAACCGACAAGAGCGCTTGGGCCTTGCAAAGTAAGCTGCTGAAGCTGCAGATTTTTTCTCTTATCAGGCTGTTGTCTGGCGCTCTCATCTGTAGCGCTCTCTCGCCTCATACTCTCCTCTCCGCGCTTAGTCTCTCATTCCCTTAGCACAGCCGATTAGGAAGGTGAGTGAGCCCTTAACCTAAGCGTTTTCGACGGATTCTTTTCCTTTTTTCACTGCTGGCCCATTTCGCACCAAAACATTCACATCATCCCTTTAAGCTCTAATTTTAGCGTCCCTAAAGTTTTTTCTTGCTTTCCTTTCCACATCCAGTTCACTCCGCAGCTCAGTCATCACTACGAAGCGCTCTTATTCACCAGTTTCATCCCGGGGCTTGCCTTTGATGTTTGAATAACAAAATAAATAATACTATTTTATTCATATTTATGAACAACTGTACAGAAAGCATGTAAAGCATGTTAAATTTTACCACGTAGCTTTCTCTTAACCACATCACCATCGTCGTCATCGTCGTCATTATTGTTCTCGAATTCATAATTTATGGAACGTTTGGGACATTTACAATAAGTGCCATCAGGTCCGGGATAGCCCATCATGCCTTCCATCCCGAGCACTCCATTTGGACCTGGTCCGCCCGGATTACCAGCAGTTCCCATTGCTCCGACAAGTCCTGGCATTCCAGTCAAACCTGGCGGACCAGGAGCTCCTCTCGCTCCAGCTGGTCCCTCGTCACCAACCATTCCAGGCGGTCCACGTCTTCCTTTTCCTGCTTGGGCGTTTCGACCAGGAACTCCGGGCCAGCCAGGCATCCCGGGCATACCGGGAGCACCTTTAGCTCCTGGTGGTCCAATAATGCCGGGTTCGCCCTGCTTTCCATACATTCCCATGCGACCGTCGTTTCCTTGACGTCCAGGATGTCCTGGAGGTCCATCGGGTCCAGGTGGTCCTTGTGGTCCGTAGGGACAGCGAATACAGCTGTCCCATTTGTACGCAAGACATGGCGTAGCTGGTGATCCTGGATATCCTTTTCTGCCGGGTTCACCATCCGATCCAGGGGCTCCCGGTTTTCCTGGGGGACCTGGAGGACCATGAGGGCATTCCGATATGTCGTTTACAACTATTCTTTTCGTTTCATTCGTATCCGAAGAATGGTCGATAGAGCGCTTCGCTACTGGAGTCTCCTTTGAGCTTTCCATCATCAGCTGCCATGCATGGTTCGCATATCCCTGAAAAGTAAAGGGTTTCCTATGGGAAGGATGAGTATGAACTGAAAAAAAACTTTAACAAACGGCTTCCAAAATGAAAGAAAAGCTCTATGAAGTCGGGGGAAACCATCCAGGTAATCATTAGGATATGAACCGTTTTTCAATTTATCATCCCAGTTTAACTTGCCACGTCTTAAT
>MU868540.1:0-25239 GCA_036418205.1 Ostertagia ostertagi
TATATAAGTGATGACGGCTTTACTTTTTTGCCAGTGAAATGATTAGCCGGTTGCAGTTTATTCTACCAGTTGTCACTAATTACTACTATCACTTGCCAACCATCAGCTATCCTCATGCATCGCGTTTTGCTAGTGCCCAGTAAGTTCTTTCTTTTATCTGACTCATTTTCAAGGCTAGAAGACAAGATCGAAAGAGACATCTGGCAGCAGTGTGCCTCATCTTCGCAAATGTTATTCGTTTCTTACTTTTCGATGTATTTGACATGTATTTGATCGCCAATCCTATGATTTGTATTGATACTTTGAAGAAACACCAACAAAAGAGGTCGTGTCGAAGAATCTATTCAGTGGGTGGGATAGAGTAGCTCACAAGTATCACAGACATGCCGTGGTGCGGCTTGGAAGTGCGCAGGTGGGGCATAAATATGGTGACAAGACTGGACCACAGCAAATGCATTTATTGCAGTGAGCAGAGATTATATCTACTCTTCTAGGTTCGCTATTGTCTTGTGTTATATATTCTATGGTTTCGTGAATTCGCGATCCTAATTTGGTGAATGGCCCCAACTAATATGAAACTACTGGAATTTCTAGCGTTAAGCGCTGCTGGGTGAATTGTCTCCGAGATCTGCCGTATCCGAAGGATGCGTCACCAGACCGTCGTACGTCTCTATTGCAGTACACATAATGGTCTTTCTCATAGAGGTCGATCAGTTACGGAATCCAAAAGGGAGTTAAGAATATCGTAAAGCAGCGTATCCACCACGATATGGTGAGGACCACTATAAAATTGGCTACAGTTTCGACATTATCAGGATAAATGGTGCGAAGAGCTCTGCAAAGAAAGCATGAATACAAGCTTATGATTACCATAGACGACTCGACTTCTGAGATGGGGGAAGAAAGAACAGAGATGAAATTATCGACGGCCTGGGGCGAAAACCGCGAAGGGACTCCGAGTGTATACCGACGAGTAAAACTATTATATTTTCCTCAGATGATTGCCTTCATTCGGAAATTCAGAATTGATCACTAGGGGTTCTGAAGAACTAGCAGAGCAGGAACAGCGGAAATCAACACAACCTCCTAGCTCAGCGATGAAGTGAACCTGAGTACCGCGATTTCTTCATCTCAGTTGGTTTTCGCCCGTGTGGGAGTAAAATCTCAAGGCAAACTATCCTAAATAGTATCTTGAAGAGGTCTCGTCTCTTTCACTACTCATACCGACATGATAAATACACTACCAAGGCGGTATGCCGGCTCATGGACTAAATTTGTGAGAGTTTGCTGCAGAGCCCATTTGTCCAACTTTGAACTGCACAAGGATTGGCCAGCCAAAACCTCCGAGTTGTATGTAGCACATTGTTTGTTATGGCTAGTTTTGATGCTGAAGAAGTGCGCGAAACAGGACAGTCTGAATGGATCCTTAACGGCTGCTCTACAAAAAGTATGCTACGAAATTTTGAAGGATGTCATGTGGGCAAGGGTCAATTTTTGTAGATGCATTTTGAGAAGATTGCCAAGTTCATAGGCAACCATTTTAATAAGAAATGTTAGGAATTGTTCGGAAGAATATGGTCATATGTTACTGTACCTGGTATTCCGTTTCGGCCTTGGTTCAGACTGGACCATAACTACTTTGTCACCACATTTATGCTCCACCCTGTATTGTGAAGCTCTGGTTCGTAAACGGAGTTCGTAGTTAGTAACGCAGTTCTGTCTGTTTGTATGTGTTGATACGTTCTCGATCGCAAAAGTTCGTTGCTAGATGTCTTTTTGTTTTGTTGTTAGATGTTTCGCTTTGTGACAACCAGATGGGTGGTATATTGTTCGTAAGAGAGGCGATGAGGACAGGTAGTTGCATGGTCGGGTGGCCCAGACATAGATAATTCATCAATGGGCTTTGTTCTCAGGCACTGCATTGATTTTGTTATTGATATGAAGCTGTCGTTTAATTTTCATCCGCACACTAACGATAAGGCTTACACGTTTTCTGATTATCAAGCAGTTGCCTTTTCAGATAGAATGCCTCGAATGCTTCAGTTGTGCATGTACTGGTGAGTTGCACAATCTTCTCGGTTTGAATGGAAAGTTGGCTGCTAAAGGCAAGCACGTCAAGGTCCTCAGGTATCACGCAACCGCTTTTAGAGGCATGAGTCTACGAATGTTACTGTGATGCTGGCTGTTGGTATCAACGAATATGATTCCTTTAGTTAGCTGTTGACGAGTTACAAGTTCGCTTCATCCGGCCGTTCGCTGTATACGAACTAACGAGAGGATACCACTGGCGTTCCTGAACAAAGGACTAAGCCTAAAATGTTCTTTTCGTCGGCTTCTGTTAAATAGACCCAAATCAGGTCGCCATGTAGTGACCTGAATTTAGTCTTCATCTTGAGCCAGAAAGGATGAGATCATACTCGTAACCTTTGTGACACAGCAACTCTCGAAAAAGGCCACACTCTGACCAGACCAGAAGTTCTAAGCTCATAGCGGAAGGTGTAGCAATCTATAAATCAAGAGTAACTTACTCTCTTTGACTTCAAGCCCAAACTACTTTCCCTTCCAAAACAAGCAAACTTCTAGCCGACTACAGTAAGATGCAGTCATCGATCTCATGTCTGTTACCACCAACAATCGGCCTTGCTCAGCAATACATTTCTAAGCAAAATTTTTGCGACAGTATTGAATGCGGAACTTCTAGGGTGCAGATTGCATCATTACCAGGAAATACCGCGTGATTTGCAAGCTAAGGTCATTGCTCCAGAAAGATCCTACATTAGCGTGTTCAAGTCCGCGGACATGCGACTTGGAGAAATGAGAAGGTGTAGGATCGACTTGGCTTAAGTGCTCAGTACGTTCATTTACCTATTGGCCATAGACCAGTTCGCTTTATCTCTGACTTTCCCTTTTCTCCATATTCAGCAGGCGATACGCCCTCAATGCCCAGAGCTGCTCAGATGACTTGCTTCTTCTTCTCCCCCCTTGTCTCCTTACCCAGATGCCCTCACCTGTCCCGCCGAATCTGTTGTTCGCTTCTTACTATTTGATGTATTTGGAGTTGTACTGTCGATATCCGCCACATCGTGACGATAATCTGTATTGACGCTTCAAGGATAAAACTTAGCGAATCAATTTCTGTACGCAAGAGTAATCAGCAGCTTTCACGGCGCTCGCTCGCTTACTATCACTAGTTACCAGCTTTACTTGTGAGCCGTCCTCACTTGTGGTGTAGTCTGCTCTCGACGTGCATCTGGTTCTCGAAAAGCAGCACGGCCGTAATGTAGGTCTTATCACATACTCACGATCTAGTCAGAATGGTATCCTCAACCCTATACAGATTTATTACTTATTTATCGTTACGGTCGTTTTCGCAGTAAAGCGCAAATATGGCACTGCTGCGGTCCGCGCGGCAGACGTTGAATCATGAGCCCCCCATCACCCCCCGCCCCCACCCCGTGAGATGTTAAAACTAGAGCGTTGCGACGAGTAAACTTTCAGCTTGCAGCGCGCTACACGAATACACAATACCTGGCTCATGCATACTTGTTTCAGTCTCTCCTTCATCCAGGAACGTGCGATCCGTGGCCATATATTCGTCCCCACCCCCCCACTTACAGTTACTATCTGAACCCTTCCTGAATATGCCGAGGTCTACGGACTTGACGTGGCGGCGCTAAACACTACTAGAAGCGCGCGGATAAGCCGCTCCCAATTATTGTCGATTTTGCACATCGGATGTCACGTGTGGCAAATCAACGCATTCCCATAGTTTCCTTATTGCTGTACATCATGTTTTATCACTCTGTGCATTTACCTAAATGGCTTGCAGGGTACTCCGGGGTGCAGGAAAGTATACAAGTCAAACAACAACTCCATCCCCACCACGCCCTCCCCCAGCTTCTCGCATCACGCTCCAAGAGCTACCCCCTGCCTGCCCTCCAACGTCCTCCGCCCAAGGAAACCCTCTCACACCCATCTCTCTCGTCAAGGCCCCGCTGCTCAACTCTGCTGGTGCCTCGCACTCCTGCACCCCAGACATCCCCCCTCTCCTCCGAGCTTCCCTAATGAGCAATTTACGCGGCGTATATCTCGCGTTCGTCACAGGCAGAACCTCGCGCATAGCATAACGTTACGGATAGTGGAAGAAGTCACTCCGACTAAAACCTCCCGCGCTGACCAAAGATCCTCACCTGAACCTAAGAATGGAATCGCAGGACATAGTCAACTATGGGTGTGCTCCCAAAAGGCGTCCTGCGGCGAAGGAAGAGACGCAGACGCGCGGCAAAGGAAGGAGTCGCAGCCTAGTATGCGATTCGTCCTTTGCCGCGTCCGCGTCTTCCTTCGCCTCGCGACGGGCCTCTTGGGGGACACCCGTAGACTGTGATATTAGATAGTGGGGTAGTAGTAAAGTAGGAGATTAGGATACAGTATTTGATCCAGGAATCAGGGAGCGCAGATTAGATAGTGTCTAACAATTACATGCTTATTGATCGGGTACTGGTCGAAGACCGCTAACCTATTACTCAATACTACAGCGGAAATACTAGTCATAAGACATACTACCATATCCTACTATATATAATCGGCTAAGCGGTTGTGTGTGTGTGTGTGTCTGACCGGAAATTCATAACTTCGCTCCCTTTGGACCAAGAGCGCTCAAACTTCTAGGATATATGTACGGGGCCGGGCGTGAACACTGATAGTGGGTGGCGGGAAGTGATAACTACTGATAGAACTGATTCCTACTATATATAATCGGCTAAGCGGTTGTGTGTGTGTGTCTGACCGGAAATTCATAACTTCACTCCCTTTGGACCAAGAGCGCTCAAACTTCTAGGATATATAGGGGGCCGGGCGTGAACACTGATGTGGGTGGCGGGAAGTGATAACTACTGATAGGAGCTGATAACGGACGTCGAAATGTTGATGTCACCAATTTCGTTACACCGTTCGCGTTGATGGTGGAGAGTTTGCACTCATGTATGATATGTGGGGTGAGGCGGGGACCAAGAAGTTGAGTGAAGAATGTGGTAGCAACTGATAAGAACTGATAAGGGGCGTAAAAGTGTGGATACCACCAGTTTCGTTGCGGCCCTCGCGGTGACATTGAAACCTTGGCTCTTCACATGTGGTAAGGAATGGGACGGGAACAAGGTGGCGAGGATTGAATGTGGGTGACAGAAAGTGGTATGAGCGGCAACTGTACTGATAAAAGTAGCGAAATTGAGCGTGCACTCAGTTAAACTAAACCAGGCCCCTAGCAAGTGAATATGTTCCATTCCTATCCTTTCATCCAAAGAAGCAAAGAAAGTTGAGCTGCTCAACTATCTGGACCTGGACTAATAGCGAATAAAATCATATTTCCAATTTCCATCATAGCTCGGTAGATGCTGATTGATTGCTTATATTTCACTTACACACCGATTATTCAATTGTGGAAGTTCTATAAACCGCTAAATCGCCCGAGCTCGATATCAATGCTAAATGTTTTCGAAGTCATGATAAGTAACATTTCCATTCCGCGTGCTACTGCGCGCATTACGCGACAACCTCCAGCGAAATTGGACAACCTTTGAACTCTCATGGGACACATCTTCCAAAACATTTACTGTTAGTTTTGCTTACGTGACCTAACATTCTGGCAGATTTACCAGGTTTACTATCAGCGCCGCAGCTTTGCGACAGATTGAGGTAGTACGAACAGTAAACTCCACTTTTGCGTAGGGTGGTCCTGCTCTCTTCACACGTAGTTCGAGAGCGATACTCGCTGTTCGCATCTAACATTGTTTCACTAGACGGCGTGTTGTACGGCGACGACGTCTGCAAAGGCTGAAGATACACGAGAACTTCGCTGTGCAGCGGAAGCCTTCAACCCACATCCATTTTAGTAGAGTCCGCCATGGCGGCCGAGTAGGGGTGATTACAAAAGATGACTGAAACTCACTCCACTTCGAGGCGTGCAACAGCCTTTGAGTGATATTGATACGGTCATAATCAGTCCATTCGAGTAGTTTACGCTTCTTTTCAATCACAACTGTTTGAGCGACACTGAAGGAAAAAAGGAGAAGGGTGTTGCCAACGAGAACAAGTGAAAGGTGGCATAAAGGTCACAGGCGCCGTACCGCGCTCACGCAACCTTCGCGATCTGGTTCAGGGGAACTAGGCCCACGATTTCATAAATTTTCATCTGAAAAGAGTGTTCTGAAGCTATAATACTGGTCAACCCTGAAAAGTCAGTGCTGATGCGCAAACCAGTGTACAAGGAAGGGGTCCCATTTCTCGGGTTCTGGGTTGTTTCTCATGATTTTTCTTCATCCCGGCACCGCTGACCACCCCTAGCTCAGTTTTAGTGAGCTGGCTTCTAATCGTTAACCCTTTCCGGACCGCGCACTTTTGCCGTGGCGGGCGCGTGTGGCCGGCGCCTTTTTATGCTCACCGCCGCGTGCTGCGCGGCGAATATAAATATAATATATTTGACCTGTATTTCCATCAACACCATTATTTTGTCCCGTTTTTGTATTTGTCATGTCTAAAGGTATCTATGTGGTGAATTTGACAGAAAACTGTTGTATAAAAAAATGATAGGGCCATAAAAAGGGAGGCAGGAATGAAAATTGTTCAAAATAAGTTGTAATGGGGAAAAAGGGACCAGAAAGTGTCCGAAACGTTTGGATGCAATAGCATCAGATACGACGTGCACGTGATGGCATAAATTCTGTTGTATGAAGTGTTTTCAAATGATTTATAACTGTTTTCTTTAGCTCAAAGTGGAAGTCCATTTAGTTTTTGGTTATTTTAGGAACTAGTTTGAGATTGAAGTCTAGGTTTTTTCATACGTACGACATGAGTATGTTACATAGATATGTAACAACATAAAACATTTTGTCGAAAAACCGAATCCTCGGAAAAATCAGCCCTGACACCCCATGGGTGTCAGGCGGCCACAGGGAGCAAATTGGCCTGACACTCCATGGGTGTCAGGCGGTCCGGAAAGGGTTAACTCTTCCTTTTAAGGCACAGATCGGGATCGAATTAGTGTGTTATTTTGTTCGAAATTAGACAAGAAGTGCAATGAGGAACATAGTGAGGAGAAAAAGCAAAAAGCACCATAGAAACACTAAATTTCCCTTAGAGGCCGGCCGTAGTATGACGGAGAGACACAGCGCTGCGAGGAGAGGGAGAACGCGAGAGAGTACGTCGTACGCGAGAGGGCGCAGACGCCACTCAACTGCGGCATGCTGTAAAGATAAAACAAACGTTAAATTATGATGCTTATGTATACATCCCGAATATAATATCTCTCTTCTTCTTAGCGTTGTTGTCCAACTCTTGTCGGGTACGCTTTTTCCACCAATGTTTTCCAGCGATCCCGGTTCCATGCATCGGCTGCAGACAGGTCCGCAGCATTCATGTCGTATTTCAGGTTGTCTAGCCATCGCTTTCTGGGTCGGCCTCTTGGACGTGTACCGACGAACACTATGTTGTCTACCGACTTGGACACAGCATCAGGGGGTCTTCGTAGGACATGACCGTACCAGCGGAGGCGTGAGGCAGCAAGGGTGTTGGTGATAGGTTGAACTTTGATTTTGTCTCGTATGTGTTCATTCCGAATGCGGTCCAGACGCGTGTGTCCCAGGCACCATCGCAACATTTTCATCTCCATGGATCCATAGGCTCTTGCTTCGTCAGCTGTCATCTGTTTCGTTTCTGCTCCATAAACAGCTACCGGCCTCACGACTGAGGTGTATATTTTGGACTTTAGGCGTATTGGCATTTTCTTGTCACAAAGGATACAGGTGACCGTTCGCCATTTGTTCCATGCTGCATTGATTCTGGCAGTCGTGTCGGCTTTCGTGTCAGTTTCCGCAGAGAGCATGGATCCGAGGTATGAGAATTTAGCCGTCTTTGGTAGGGGAGTTCCAGCTACAACAATTGACGATTCTGTGACCACCGTGCTCATGTATTCCGTCTTGTTAATGTTGAGCTTGAGTCCATGATCATCGAGTTGTTTCTTCCAGCGGTTGACACGTTTTTCTAACTTTCTCTTTGATCGATCTATAAGCAGCACATCGTCAGCGTAGCCCAGTGTCAGAGGCGGCTCCTTCCGGATGTTTCTCGTGGCGTAGTCCATGCAAAGGATGAAAAGTAGTGGTGAAAGGGCTGATCCTTGATGGACTCCAACATCAAATCTAATACCGCTGAGATAAAAAGTACGCAATTTGAAAAAAGTTGCGCTTCAAAAGTTGTAAACTCCGACGGTTCCAAAGCCATTAACAATGCTCTCAAATTCACATGAGAAGTTAGTAGTTTGTTTAGTAATTGTAGAATTCTATGACAGCGTCGCTTTTTGTGGACATTGAGTGACTAGAACATCTTTTTTGGACTATCAGTCGAAGCTTGCACTTTGTGAACTGAATCAAATTGGTCGGTGGATCCTTAACTGGAATCTGGATGTGTACGACAACAAGCTTCTCTCTCAGATACCACTCAGTGTCCAAATCTTGGCTTGGTCGCTTCATAACCCTTTCTTGTCCTGCGTCTATAAGGCGGTTATAGGGAGGTGTACATAGGTCTCGAATCATTGTTTTGATCGAAAACCCACATTTTTTTTCTAGCAAATTCTGACTATCGAAGGGAAGCATTATACACATTAGACTATCCTTGTATTTAGTTCAGACCACATCTCGCTGGATACCGAGAACTGAAAAATTGCCCATCGGTCGACACATCCTCACATATGACACCCTTCCACTCTTTCTGACTGTTGGAATCTAGTACCTGAAAATTGGATTTCTGTTCACAAAATACTTCACAAAACTCAGAAATTTATTCCAAAAAGGGTGAGACTCGACTCGCAGGAGAGCACAACTTTTGCTTCTTGCCTTTGCTCCAGGCCAGCCTGTGGGAACTTGCTGAGCCTCCATTTTCTCCTAGCTCCGACAAAACATCGTTGCATCTTCCGCAACATTCGCACAGCTTGAAAATATAGGTCTACCATAGATCTCATTCAATGATGAAATCAACAGAAAGTATCTTGTGGGCGATCTGGAGAGGGGAGGGCGAACGAGCCAACACACACGTATTCTGAGAAGCCGCCGTTCTTGTCTGGTAGGCTGCTCATTCCGTTAAGGCGATTCTACTATTATCTTGCTTCATTACGAGAAGCTGGAAAGATATCATGAAAGTTCAATGATGTGGAACACTGATGGTGAGTAATCAGCTTCTTTAATAAAATCGACTTGGGGATATCTATAAACCGCTCAGGAAACATGCCTCCATCTTTCACATTGACGTTCACCAAAATGACCATATAGACTTGAGCAATCAATTGAAATCAGAAACATGCAAATATCGAAGAACAGTATTGTTATAAAAATAAAACGAAAAGTTTCCACAATTTCTTCAAAAAAATTGTATTTTCCTAGTTATGACAATCTCGGGAAAGTTTTTCAGCATCTTATTCTACACTTGAATTTGCTCATAATGGCAGAATAGAGGCAATTTATTGGACGCGATAGATCAAAAATAAAAGTGTTTGTAATTTTTGAATGCTACTTCTATGTCGCAATTGACTAGATGGCATCACGGTAGCACACAAAGGCGATAGACGTAGCTAGCTCCTTGCTCATCACCTTGATTATGGCGCTCTAATCCCGACCGACTGGATTTAAAGGCAAAATCATGCTCGTGTTTTGGGCTTTATGGCGCTCTAACGAGTAAGATGGTGGGTGGGAACGACGGTGCAAAAAAAACGGCCAAGCCGCGACAGACCCAAAACCAAACCTTCCATCTAGCAGTGAAGAGTTCTGTCTCAGGGGAGGTCACTCAAACGACGTTTTATCCGGGTATCGGCTGCGTCGGGTTATACGCAATCTTAACCTAGTGACTCGACACGTTAGACCAGCATCGCCACCAGTCCGCGGTGCAGGACTAGCTGATGAAAACGAGAAACACCCATCGCTGTAAGTAGTAGGCCAGAGGCCTTGACGGCGCGCAATCGCGAGTCAGGAGTGTGGCATCACCCTTCTGAGCGCATTCCTGGAAATATTAGTAATGGAAAGGCCTTCTATGGTCACCTAATCCTGACTCGTGGCTTTAAGTCTGTCACTGGAAATTATCAGAGTCCGAACAATCACGTGTAGCGTATGCTCTTTGCTGGATAAAATTGCATGAACCTTGATTAACGCAATAGCCAAAACCGCTGTTTTTATGCCAACATATAGCGGCGAGCCTGCTCATTCTCTGCTGGAACGCTTCCCTTCTACACTTTTATGACGATATTACTGGAACCTCCCCTTAATGTTCTGCTTTGCAAATGGCACATAGCGAGTATTTGTTTGCTCGAGTGATCGTGATAGCAGGGATATTCTTTCCTGCTATCAAGATCACTCGAATAAACAGTCACTCCTCCCTACCGGTTAATTTTTTACGGTTGACAATCACAGCTGGTTGGATTTTATTTCTAACAAAATGTGGAGATAGGACTATGATGTGCTAATCTTACCGCTCATACTGATGTACGTTCTCTAATGACCGTCTAAAATTTCTGGCGATAACTATAAGGAGAAAAGCACTATTTCCGGAATTTATACTCGAAAGAGAGTTTACATGTCACAACACACTTGTGAGACAGTCTTTCATTTCTTGTCATCTAAAAAATTCTCGTTATTGAGGAATATTCATAAGTAAATCACTTTCAGCTAATAAAAGATGTTGTATGTAAAACGATACAAAAATTTGTAAAAAATCCACAAGATGTTCGATTATCAATAACGGTAGCTTTTCAACCACGGATCACGGCCAAGGTCGCCTCCCATGAGCAGTAAGCCAGATCAATCTTTCCACGACGACCGTCTCCCCACCAGAAGATATAAAAAATGGATATCGATTAGTTCTGAGCAAATACGATTTTCATTAGAGCTGAAAGAGTTCAGTACGACTCGTCATTAAATGATGTTGCATGCAAGCAACTCTTCACCCGCGATCGCCTACTTTCATTCACTTACATTAAAGGTTACCCATTTGAACCGCATAAGCCGCGCTTGCAAAGTAGGGCGGGTATGCTCTTTTTTATTCGAACCCGGGAAGCACGCAGTCTGACAGATTCGGACCTATCTCTCCACTGTTCGCCCGTGGACTATTACAGATGAGGATAGAACTCATTAGAGAAAGATAAATTGCATTACGCCTAGATCTCCTAAATTCAATTCCTGGCCCTATCGATGTCCCTCTAAGCTTCCGTGTGTCAGTGCACGACCTACAGTATTCAAAAATTCGTTCATCATCAGAGTTGGTTGTCACGACCATTCACGTTTGTACAGATAAGTACCTTCCTGACCCTCCCTACGCTTAGTCACAAGCATATGTACTGAGATCATATCACCTGAATGTTTCCACCCCCCCCCGAGACATGACCGTGTTTGTTCCCTCTACTGGAGCATCAGAGTTGTGATCTACATCGACTAGGCGATAGGCTCATCAGTCTACAATGTAACATATAGATACGAATGGAGACGTTGCTGGCGCCCGCTCGAGCAATTCGATGATCAACGGGACGACAGGTGATACAGGTGATACAGGTGATCAGGCGAGTAGGCGATTAGGCGGGGAAGACTACATATTGATTGGTTTGCTCCGCCCATAGAGCGTTGTAGGCGAGTAGGCGAGTAGGCGATAGGCGATTAGGCGATCGCTCAATGGGCGGAGCAACAAATCAATACGTATCCTTCCCTTATCGCCTACTCGCCTAATCGCACCTTCGATCACCAGCTATGAACGCTCCATACCGCGTTCATAGATCCGCAATTCGCAATAGCGTGCTTAACCGACTTCGCGCTGGTGTAATCGATATCCATTCTCAATCAAGGAACGGTCCAGAGGATGAAATAGACTGACGAGAATCCGCAGCTCTTACCAAGTTTCTCTTGAAATTTAGCGAAGCCATTGCAACAATAGAAGTGGACAAGCCGGGTAATTTCTATCCAGGAGGACAAGAACAACGCTGGAGAGATCGAGAGGTACTAAATTGCTCAGAACACTGCAAGCCCTAACTCATCAATTCTGTTCTTGCCAGAATATGAGTTTTTTAGTTGGAAGTGCTGAGGAAGGTGGAACAGGATAAGGAAAATGAAAGAAAAGAGATGCGCAAGAAAGCGTTCAACAACGAGGACAAAACAAAGCAGAAAACAGAACTTGGCGTCAAACGGCCACCAAGTACAACCACCGATACCAAATGTAAGCGCTAGAGCAATGAAAGTTCGACTATTGCGATGGTGATAATACAGGAGTGAATTCCTGTATTTCGCAATAGTCTTTAAAAAGCGGTTGTATCTGACCACTCAAACAGAAACTGTTCATGCTACAATGTGTCGGATACAATGGCTTTCTTCCGGTGACAGTATACGCAAGTCTCAAGGTGAACTGTACGGTTTCTATTTAATCCCGACCATGTGCTTACGTTTGTACATTTAGGTCCTCTAGCAAGAGCAGCCCCGCCTCCTCCACTGAAAGCAGAGGTTCGACGACTGCCTACCGGGGAATTGTACGCTGTTCGTGAATTGGTTGGATATAAAGCCGCTGGATCACCTGCTACAACACCATCTCGGGGTCTGCCGTTCTCGGGATCCCCAGTGGTGATAGAAGAAGAAAAGGCAGTATTTTTTGGGCAGAGACGTCCATCTACAGAAGAAATGGTGAGAATTTGTGAAAAAAAATTGCGAAAGAATAAACTTGGTGCTAGCTAGCATTCTCCTGCAACGATTGTATTAGAACTCCTACTCCAAATTGCGCAGGGTCTTAGAATGGGCAAACGAGCATTTTCTAAAGTCGTCCCATAAACCAACTTTAGTTCGACAAGCATGACACCTCTACAGGCTTGTGTCAGAGTCCGCGATTCGTCGCGGGATTCGCGCGAATCGCGCGACGGGTCACAGAAATCACAAGTGCCCGATCAATACTGCGAGGTGCTCTACAATACTGCCGCCATTTCTGCTTGATGGTGATGTCAAATGTTCAAATGGGGCACTTGCAGTTCTTGCAGTTCGCGCGACGAATCGCGGATTCTGACACCAGCTTAATCATTTCACAGAAAAGGAGACGGTATGAGTGAATGGTATACACCTTAATTTCAAATGACCACCATTTTGACTCTCGCTGAGAAACCCCTACATCAGCCTACCGACCCGGTCAGGTTGAAAGACTGATGTCTTGAGAAGAAGCCAGCCACAAATTTCAAGCAAGCCTATCACTGTGGCATTTCAGCCTACAGAGATAACTTGGCGGTGATATACTAGGGGGAGAGGAAGAGTTCGACCCGGGCATTACCGATCTACTTTCCGCAGGCGAGAGAGCTCTAGGGTGTAGGAACCATTTCGATTGTCCAAAAAGAGGACAGAACCACGTGTCAAGACGGAAATATTTGCGCGTGATATTGAGAGCTTTGCGCCGGGATGAGCCCTTACCCTCCAGGGTAACAGCATTGAAAACTGTTCTAGTTGATGACTCTATTGAGATTGAGAACTGCTGATGATTTCATGCTCACTCAACACCTATTAAGTTTGCTGTCCGTGAACTGGGGGCACGAAGAGATGATGATACTGATCGTGATGGATCGTCGATGGAGATTATCGATATACTATCCGAAGTGGAAGCCGATATAATAGAAGAGAAAAAGTGTACTAGTTATGTGGGATTGCCGTCACCCTGTGTGATCAAAGCAAAGGTATGCTAGCAAACATTGTAATGACATCAATACAAATTTTGATTTCTTTTTCAGGGACCCATGAAGAAACGAGGATCGATAAAATTGGAAGATGACGGACGCTCTCAGAAAGTCATCGCTTATATTACGCACATTCGTGATTAGTCACATTATGGTCGAAACTATGACAGAATAAGATTAATCTTAGAAAATTTCTCCATTTGGATACCAAGATGACTAGTTGGACTACCATACTAGGTTCCCGAATCGATGGTTTTTGAAGTGTAGTATCAACTTAACTGAGTGACGGACGGCTCACAAAATACCGTTGATTTTCTTTTCGCGAGGGATTAGTTAGTCAGCAAATTATTATAGTTATACGATTACGGTTATCTGCATTAGAGGGTTGCATTGCCAATGTTATCTCTTGGATGCGATGTTCACGCCGCTGACAAAATACGGGATGGCAACAAATTACGGTAACAGGATTAAGAGATCACTTAAAAAGAAATATCAGGACGCCTTCATGTTCCTCACGCGGGGGACATGGCCACTGATCTATACTTGGGACTAAGCTTTAGGGAGAGGATAGGATTTTGTAAGCAACCATCCAACTCTCTTGTATTTATTACCAGTTGGGCTTAGTCCTAGTGTCACCTACCAGCAGTTCTCGAATGCCCTATTCTGAATGTCCCCCCTAAGGACATGAGCGCAATCAGAATATACATTATATCATTTAAAATTTGATTACAAAGCAAAAGGTCGTATTCTATAAAGTGCCTGGAACGTTTGCATTGAGAAAGAAGCGAATCTGTGCCAAAAGCCCAAGTTACGCAGCGCGTTGTTTTGGGTTAACGGCGAAATCGTTCCTTACACATCACTTTAGGATTGGGCCTTTCCTGAGCTTAGTCCTTCAATCCTGAGAGGCTTTCTGGTGCTCTTCACCTACAGTCTTACTACTCATTTTGTTCGAAAATGCCTGCGCGCCCCGTGTTACCTTGAATCTACGTGGCCAAGCTTTATAGTAATGAGTAGCTCATTTTATACGAACTCTAAAGCTAAGATCGGAGCTAAGCTTCATTAAAAGGCAAAGGTCGGGCTTAGTGAACCTAACCAACCCTTTCGGTCATTCCTGTAATTGGTTACGCACCCATAGAGATGTTCCCATGCTCAAAATCTCAAACGACGCGGTAATAAGGCCTCAGGGCACGTACTATGCGCTATCGCCGCCTAGCCCCGCTACGACCGCCCACCTCGGGATGTGGCATAACGTGTGAAATCAGCTAGGTTGATAGCCGTATCAACCGATAGAACGACTGATATCTTCAGAAAACTTGCTTGTACGTGCCTCTTCCCCAAGCCGGCCTCCTTCATTGCTTTTGAGGAAAGAGGTTTGGTGCTAACTTAGTTGGGGGGGGCCACGCGGCGGCGCGGCAGTCTGCTCGCCTGGCATGTTCGGAAATCCGTGGGCCAGGGGGAGTGTAGCCAGCCTAGGGGGTTGGGGGTGGGGGCAGTCACTTGACATGCGTGAAAAGCTGGAATGTTCGAGTTTACACTGTCTCGCTCGAGAGAGCCCAGGTGAGCAGACTGCCGCGCCGCCGCGTGCCCCCCCCAACTAAGTTAGCACCCTTTGTTAAGGCGTCGGTCGAAAGGGTGTTTTTCGCGGTTTTTTTCCACTGCCGTTACACTTCGCATCTCTATACTCAGTTTCAATCGCCATAATCCTCCTTATTGAGCCCGACTTTTGCCTTTAACATAGCACCGCTCCGGCTCTAGAAATCCCGCTCTAGGAAGAGGTATGTGGTCTGTCACTGAAGAGGTCGTACCACCTTCGCACCTCAAAACGCGTCAGTAAGAATCTGATCAAATCCCACATGGCGTCGACGGCCACGTTTCGCGGCGACGGAAATTCAGAAAGATTTTCCCCGTGTAGGTCTACGGGGCTCCTGTAGTGACGTCGAATAGTCAGATAGGTGGCTATGCATGTCGAGACCCAGCAATAACGATCTACCGACACTCCGAAATTTTGATCGGGGCCAGCAAAGGTTGACGAAGAGGTCGAGCGGTAACGACAGTAATCGATAGATAGATAAGTAGAGCAAGGGTAGGTCACAATTACTTCAGAGAGTGAGAGTGTAGAGGTATTATTGTGAGGGGGTGAAAATGTAGTTCGGGGGACCACCCTATCTAATCGAAGTGAGTTGCGGAAAGACACTCATATCTAATCAAAGTAGAGTTGCGGGAAGGCACTTATATCTTATCATATCTTTCACTGAGACCGTGGCCTACGACTAGTACGCTTACCCTTGTCATATTATTCTATGGCTAAAATGGCTGCTACCTTGCTGGCTCTTCACTTTCACCAAACCTTCTTGCGACTGCCATGCGAGCCCTCGAAGAAAGGGCCTTTCAGGTATCCGATTTTGTATGGAATCTCGGGTTGGTATCCCTATCTAATCATACACTCAGAGACTGTGCTCTGGATGTTGATTAGATATGACCGCCTTTCCGCAGCTCCACTTCCACGAACTAGTGGAGAGCTAGTCGAAAGCGGCCTTGCACACCTAGAGCTAGTGTCTCTAGGAAACTCTCCACTTATTGAAGAAATTATGTAGCAGTTTCAGGCTGGACCATTTACGGTAGGTCTCCTTGAGCTGAACGAGCGACGGCTCGCGTCTACTTGTAGAGGGATATTGGAGAAAATATTTTGCTGTACGATTCCGCCAACGACGGCAATCCTTGTGACGAAAAATCACTGAAGTGCGACATGGGCAAAATGTATTTTTGCCCCCTTCACCTGTAAGACAAATTGGATTTTCCATTGCCATACCACGTCATTTCGGTAACCTTTTTATGCCGTCTTCCCAACAAGGTAAACATTATTGGAAATGTTGCATTAGTTTTGCCAGCGGACTCTGCGACTGGCGCTAGGCCAAATCGGTGGTGAGATAATCGCGCTCGCAGAATCGCTTCGGTCCCATGCGGCCAAAAAACCAGATGCTGTCAGCGTTTTATAATAAAGACGAAGTTCATATGGTTAGCTCTGCCGGCACTTCAATCCCCAACATGACGATTTTAACAAACACATCACACTGTTGAAAAGAAAGGATGTTTAAGCTAGGTGAACAGCATGAAAACTCTCTGCAAAACACTGAATTCTTCCTCATTACAACCCAAGAATCAATCGAAATCATTTTCGAAGTTCCTGATATCTCCTTTTTTCCTAGACACTCGCAAGCACTTCTACATATGTCCTGCCATCATCATCTTCCCCCTCCACTCAAGTACATGCAATTCTCGTATCGCATCTTCGTGGTCACAGCAAAAAATCATGACCAGCGTCCCTCACCACAACATTTCTCATTTCATTCGTCTTCTTACTATTACTCAACATATTCGTCCTCCTTCAGCTCTGCCTAAACTCATTAGATTTTGCATCCTCTGACTTCCGCGTAATTCCATCATTTCTAAAAGCTACAACTCGCTTCCAACATGAATATCATGTGTATTCTATGTTGTAGATACCATTCTGAGTTCCGATATTTCCCAATCATTTGCGCCTTCCCACACCAATTCAGCGGTTCATGGGCTAAAGCAAGAAAAACCTTGAAAAATTGAATCGCGTCCGGAATTAAAATAGCCGGGGTTTGAAGGCAGAAGAGGATAGCATGATATATGTACATGGAGACCATAAAGAGCTGTTAGGAGTCGATCATGAAGTAGAGCAAAAAACACTTCAAAGCAAGAATTGAGAAAAGCTACCGAAACAGAAGGAGATCATGCGCAGATTACAAGATAGGGAGTGCAGACAACTCAAGGCGCAGGTACAGGAGAACTTCGAGGATGACTTCGTCAAGGAACGAGAAGAAAATGGCCGAGCAAGATCGACAGGGTCCAAGCCACGCAAGAATGTTAGACAAGAGGATATACCGAGGTTTCGACATCTCGTTGGCTGAAAAAAATGAAATACGAAACGTTGCTGGAAGAAAGTCGGCTGGAGTTGCAGGAAGTCGATGACTTACTCAGTTACAAGTTCGTCACGTCATGTCACATCAGTGACAGAGTCATGAAAGGATGATGAGGAAAGGATGCAAGACAGCGGGAAGTCACTAATCGTACGCTAGTCCGCAAATCTCATGTCTAAGAAAAGTGAGGATTGACACGTGGGGTAAATTACAGGTACAAAGGTTGCAGCTTCAGTTTTCCCAATTCAAACCCCATATGTTTTTCATGCCATAATCTATGTATTCATTTTGATGTTTCAGTCCCGTATTTGATTTCCCCAGCCTAAAGTATTCACTCTGTATGACAATGCGTTTAATTTCCACTCGAGAGATAGCCACTACCTTCAGCTCCGACGAACTGTTTGAGCGTTTGCATTGCAAGACGTGTAAATGGTCTTTTGAAACTTCCGTCCGACAGTTCGCTTATCTTGTAAACGTTCGACATACAGAGCCGGGTACTTGACACCAAAGATCTCCATCTTCATAAAGCCGCGGTAACTTTGTCTGTTCGGTTTGTTATTCGTATGTATAGCGTGCGAAATTATGATATGTAATGTTCTGCTGTGTCCGTAGTGCGCGCAACTTGAAAAGTGAGCTGAGAGAGGAGAGAAAGTTCATTGAGTAAAAAAGAAAATGCAACATATGGTACGCTTACATGCCGAATATTGTTGATACGAATTAGAGATATCAAATGTTTTGTAGCAGGATAGTTGTGATAACACTCTTAGGGCTATATAAACACCTGCTTAGCACACTTCCGTTCATTCCACATGGTGCTGCAGTGGCAGCTGGAGGGCAGTGGAGAGAGGAAGGGAGGATGAGGAAGGGAAGCGAAAAATCTACCGTCATATCATGATTGTATGAAACACCATTGTGTTGCATACGCGTCACTTCCAGGAGGTGTTGGTGTCACAGGAGGAAGGGACCATAGCGGAGGATAGAAAGCTTGCGCAGGAAAGGAAGGTCCCGGCGGTTGACGGGGGACTAATCTGGTAAATATAATGAGGAAAGGATATGTATTATCATCTGCAAGAAGGCGGCACGTCACTAATCGACGCTAAGTGCAGAACAATCATTCATGTTCTAACACAGAAGTGAGGTAATCAATGTACACGGTGGGTAAAAATTAGGGTAACAAAAGGTTGCAGCTGTCAACTTTCAATTCAAACACCCAGTAGTTTTTCATGCATAATCTCTAAGTATTACAACTTTGATGGCTTGCAATGCGCATGTAATTTGATTTCCCCACCTAAAATAGTATTTCTAATCTAAGCTGTGATGGACATCCTTTTATTTCCCCGAGAGATAGCCACTACTTCACTCCGACGAACTGTTTGAGCGTGTTGCATTGCAAGACGGGTTAGATGGTCTTTGGAACTTCTGCCGAGGTCGACCGACCATATGACAAGTTCAAAAAGGCTGTTTTACGCAGCATACAAGTAAAGCCAGAATGCAAGGAAGCGATATTACCTGGGCAGCGACTGATTCAACGAGCTAATTATCTACCTATACGTACGAAGGAGCGCTGGAAGCCAGATTGCTCAACCGTCGTTCAATCGCTGAAACTGCATTCGAGCGCACCTTCTTGCAACGCCTTATTTGCCGACACCTGAACAAGAAGTTCTACAAGCGTAAAAATGCATAACATCTATGCGTGGAAAGTTAATAGAAAGCAAATATGCTGAAAGGAGATATCCTCGAGTCCGTAAAAATCTTACACGGATCGCATCTTAAAAATTTGTTCTTGGTACTGAATGACAACATTTTCGATAATATCGATGGATATTCTCTTACGAACTTATAGACAACAGCTGAAGATCTGGGACGATAGTAAACTACCCTTAATTCGCAGTTAAAGGTGGTGATCGAAGGCCCTTGCATAGAATAAAGAATAAGACAATCGCGAATCGATCTTAAATCAAACGCGAGCTTCCTACTCTATTTTATGATCACAGAACAACGAAACATGGGCAAACGAACAAATATTTCAGAAAGAAAAAAGTCACAAAAGCATCTGTGGATTATGCGATTGCAGCTGCATTTTTAATTCCTACTTAGTGGAGCTGGTCAGAGAAAAAAAGACCGTGGGAATGGGGAGACGCAGATGCCACGTTTGCCACGTTAACCCTCCAACAAAAAAGTCCTTCGGAGTACTTTTTACTCGAGGGTCAACGTGGCGTCTGCGTCTCCTCAACCACGTGCTCCTTTTTTTCTCTGCTTAATTCCGAATTAGCTTTACAGGTTATCTCTCTAATTCGTAATTAAAGGAAGCGTCTCAGTAAATACAACCAAATGGCGAGAAAAAAGCAAAGAAATTCGTCAAAAATGAGCATGAACACTCTTTTCTGGCCTTTCGTTTTCGACCAGCGATTAGGACCGACGTCATAGTCGGCGACGGACCAAGCGATGGAGCGATCGCGATCGCTCCATCGCTTGTCCGTCGCTTGCCAATCGCTCTTGGTCGAGCGATTGGCAAGCGATTGCGCAATCGCTTGCAAAGTGCACAAGCGACGGGCAATGGCTCTGCTCGATCGATACCGCAGCCGACTGCATTGACTGGGGGCGGGGCCAATCGCCCGTCGCTTGTGCACATTGCGCAATCGCTTGCCAATCGCTCGACCGAGAGCGATTGGCAAGCGACGGACAAGCGATGGAGCGATCGCGATCGCTCCATCGCTTGGTCCGTCGCCGACTATGACGTCGGTCTTAGCGACGGTGAAGAACGACGTTGTTCAGACGTGTTAACCCCGATAGCCGCCATCTTGCCAACAAGCATAGTGTACTGATTGATAAGGCAATACGTGGGCAAGTTGGAAGATACAGCCGCTAGAAGGTGAATGATCATCCAAAATGAAAAGCCAACAGCAAACAGCCCATCCAGATCATCAACAGAACTAGTGGGCGTCACGTCGCATAGGGCGGGGCGTCGCACGGGTCCTGCTCAGCAACCGCGGCACCTTCCGCCGTGGGAGGGCCACACATCTCTTCCTTGGCGGCCAAGTAATTGCTCCGTGTGACGCAGGGTCTTCCCTGATGGGAAAATTCCTTTGCGTAATCGCTTCCTTTAAAGTCGATTTTTCTAGCTATAAGCTAATCAAGAGTTAATGTGTTGGGAGGCGCTTCAGACCTGTTACCTAACCATGACTTTTGTTTGAGCTAATCTCAACACGTTAACTCTGAATTGAGGGAGGTTTACTACCGTCCCTGATGTTCTATGGGTTGTGAGTAGGAGTTTGTAATTCACGTAGCACGGTGGGCGGGCTCAATGGGGTTGGGGCAGAGCCAATACTCCGTCCATGGCTCTGAAGGCTCCGCTCCAGGTCTGAGAGGGAAGAAGACGTGAGAAGGGGCTAATTTTTATTGCGTCTTCTCACATCAGCGCTACCCTTCCCTCTTTCCATGGACATACGCTCAAAAAGAATTTGTGGTGGTTGGATCGTAGAAGCCAAAGAGCAATGCGCGCCGGAAGAGTTGATCTCCCGATCTCTTGGCCGGTGGGCCTAGCCCGCACAAGATTGGTCCCCCGCCAACCGCCGGGACCTTCCTTCCCTCCGTAAGCTTTACGTCTTCCGCTATGGTCTCTTCCATTTGTGACACCACCACCTTGCGGAGGTGACGCGTATGGGACGAAAAGGGTGGAAAAGCATCGCCATAACCATGCCATGACGGTTGATTTTCCACCTCCCCTCCCCATCCTCCCTTCACCTTCCACTGCCCTCCAGCTGCCTCTGCAGCACCATGTGGAATGACCGGAAGTGTGCTAGTAGGTGTTTATATAGCGTTAGGAGTGTTATCACAATTATCCTATACAGAAACATTGATATCTCAAGTCGGCTGCTCAGATTTGTTAGCGGCTTGTTTAGTTCACTAGCTACCTTACACTCACTTCATTTTGCGGACGGACAGACATACATATACTCGATATCCGGTGAGTTGGGGTAGGCGTGTCACCGGAAGTGACGTGCACTTGATAGAAGCTATGTGGATAAGCTGCTTCCAACATACATCGCTGGATATCAGCAAAGCATGCTGGCAACAGCTTATCCACGCAACTTCTATCAAGTGCACGTCACTTCCGGTGACACACCTACCCCAACTTTCGGATATCGACTGTACCTGAAACAGTCATACCAAGGATTACCACAATACAGTCGAAGATCCGAAAGATTGGGGTAGGCGTGTCAATCGAGAATGACGTGGACTTGGATAAATAGTTGCGTCAGATAAGCGCTGCACACCATGCTTTCCATATCCGCGAGTATGATGGGAAGGGCCCTTATCACGATTGATTCTAATCACAGTACACTCACTTCCGCGGTTGACCGCCGTACCCCAACTTACGGATCCGTGTATACATACAAACCCACACCAAGTTAGCGGTTTATAAAATAGGAGGATTTCTTGATAAAGATTCTTATTGTAATGATACTCAAAAGCATCGAAGAAGCATGCCTCATTTCTATGTTAAGCAGTAAACCGACCGGTGAGCCTAATGGAATGGCTATCTCTACTATTGTTTCAAATGTAGCGTGTGGGTATCTTTAAGCCTCATAATCATTTTTATGAACCAGAAACCAGTTACAGCTCGATACTTGAGTTACGTCCGTCGTGTGAGAGTCCATGCGCGATCTGAATTCAGCTAATTGAGCTAATTCATAAGAAAGCTATTGATCAAACATGAGAGGTTATCTAAACAGTTTCTGGCATCGTGTCTTTGATTGTCATCCACGTGCATTGCCAAGTTCTTGCACTGTCGCGCATCAGCCATACCACTTGTGTCTGCACTGCAGACCAGGATGATGATTAATGTGGTGCCTAACAGTTTATCCAGAAAATTCGCATAATATGTGGAAGAAGAAGAGTTTGGGACATGATTTTCCGTTTCCAACGAAACGAGGGCTGCTTCATGGAGAAGTACATAGCGTGTATAGTAGTGGGAAAACATGCCATGCAATTACAACTTCGCGTATTGTGCCAAATTGGTATTTTCCTAAAATTTGAGTAGCTGGTGATCATCAATAATTAACATATATTTCCCCCAGACTTTTCTGGAAACATTTGATTGTACGAGTTTTTCGGAAATTGATACGGAACAGTGTTCATGTTATAACTATAAGTGAAATAAAGTGGCGCTGTTTCGCACTTGCGTTGCTGAATTGGCCCTCTGATGGTGGGGCCGGAGTCAGTTTGCGAATCATTCGATTCGCAAAGTCTCACCGGCCTGAAGGAGACGATCAGATCGAAACGTCCGGCGGAAGTAACATTCCGCCCGAAAACCTTTACGACACACACAAGCAATATGTACATTAAAACAAACATCAGTGCCGAGGTTCACAAAGAAGGAAATTGCTCTTCACAAATACAAATGTCCTAAGCTCATCACACATGAAGCATTCCCAATTGCGCCAAAGTGCAGAATATAGAAATTAAATGCTACATCTTTTAGTTTTCAGATTTGTGGATCTATGTTTTATTCATTGTAAGCAGTGCCATTATCTCTTGCGGAGCAGATAAAAATCGAGAGAAGGTGCATGTGGCAAAGCGACAGGTAGACAAGACTTCGCGACATTTGATATCCTAAGCAGATAACAAAGCTCACAACATTAATAACTGTCCTTGACCAGGAACTCAAAAACCGCCAACGTGATGCAATGCTCGCTGGTAGACCCGTACAGACAGTAATTGAAGAAGTGGAACCGCTTATGCAACGGTCGGCATCGAGGTAATGATAGAGGGAAGTACATGAAGTCCAGAACCATTTTACCTCTCAAACTGAGTTCTAGGATATCTTGCGTACGAGAACTGCCCGATTTCCAATCGCTCGACAAACTTCGACCAAAACGAGACGAATCTGGAGAGAAGATTGAGCCGCCAAACTTCAACACAATGACAGCGGAAAACAATCAGAGTAGTACGCAATTGGTATTTTACCAGTTTAGCTCCGCATCCTGATGTGTGCGCTACTTGATGGGGAACCAGTCGATGCAGGATGGACCAATTGGAATTATGATTTTAACACAGTACATCTCGGTACACGCCCCATCCCCGCGACCAACGATCCTGAATGGAGTAGAATGAGTGGTGCATTCAAAAAAGGACAACTTAACGCAGAAATAAAGTGGGTGTTTCGCACTTGCGTTGGCGAATTGGCCCTTGATGTGTGGGCCGGAGTAGTTTGCGAATCATTGAATACAACATATACTCGATATCCGAGAGTTGGGGTAGGCGTGTCACCGGAAGTGACGTGCACTTGATAGAAGCTATGTGGATAAGCTGCTTCCAACATACATCGCTGGATATCAGCAAAGCATGCTGGCAACAGCTTATCCACGCAACTTCTATCAAGTGCACGTCACTTCCGGTGACACGCCTACCCCAACTTTCGGATATCGACTGTACATACATCATACCGACATACCAACATACATACAAACCCACACCAAGTTAGCGGTTTATAAAATAGGAGGATTTTCTTGATAAAGATTCTTATTGTAATGATACTCAAAAGCATCGAAGAAGCATGCCTCATTTCTATGTTAAGCAGTAAACCGACCGGTGAGCCTAATGGAATGGCTATCTCTACTATTGTTTCAAATGTAGCGTGTGGGTATCTTTAAGCCTCATAATCATTTTTATGAACCAGAAACCAGTTACAGCTCGATACTTGAGTTACGTCCGTCGTGTGAGAGTCCATGCGCGATCTGATTCAGCTAATTGAGCTAATTCATAAGAAAGCTATTGATCAAACATGAGAGGTTATCTAAACAGTTTCTGGCATCGTGTCTTTGATTGTCATCCACGTGCATTGCCAAGTTCTTGCACTGTCGCGCATCAGCCATACCACTTGTGTCGGCTAGGCATGTCTGCACTGCAGACCAGGATGATGATTAATGTGGTGCCTAACAGTTTATCCAGAAAATTCGCATGATGTGGAAGAAGAGTTTGGAACATGATTTTCCGTTTCCCAACGAAACAAGGGCTGCTTCATGGAGAAGTAGTGGGTATAGTAGTGGGAAAACATGCCATGCAATTACAACTTCGCGTATTGTGCCAAATTGGTATTTTCCTAAAATTTGAGTAGCTGGTGATCATCAATAATTAACATATCTTTTCCCCCAGACTTTTCTGGAAACATTTGATTGTACGAGTTTTTCGGAAATTGATACGGAACAGTGTTCATGTTATAAACGCGCACAAATAGGAGTTGATGATTATTTCCCCAACAGCAAACGCACTAGTCGAGCAGGTTACGCTGGACAAAGGTAAGAAGGCAAGTCGCACCGCAGGTGTGCCGCACTCCTGTTCTGAACAGTGTGCTCAACTTCCGAAGAAGTGATTGAGTCTCCCACTCTTTATACATGCGATAATTGTTCTAGTGTCTCCCTAAATTATTATATCAGGTGCAACATAAGCAAACGAACGATGATAGATGGGGCTTTTTAGCGGCCGAAAGTCATTTCGCCAACGCACGGTGTTCTACGATTTGTTGGAAATCCCGTCCTCCAGAATTCCTACAGTTCGGATAGTGCGGAAGTG